>JACEGR010002964.1:0-115245 GCA_014170235.1 Listronotus bonariensis
GAAAAGATTTGTTTTCTATATTATTTTTGTGTACTCTGCGGCATTGCTTGTAGAATAAATTATATCTGGCTCAAACTTTACTCTAGATTGGGTGATGTACAATGGGTCCCAAATTTGAAGGAAAAAACAGGGACTTCAAAAACCGTAATTCCAAGTCAGTTAAATTGGGACAAAGTTGCTTAATAAAAAGCTTTTTATGTCGTCTTTTAAAATAATGGTAAAACCTATAATTTTACCACTGTTTTTAATTTAAGTTTACGTACAGTAGGGTAGCTAGGCGTAAGAGGTATAGGCGGTCGCCTCGCGGCTAGGAGGCCTTGCTGTTGAAGGTATGAAATGTGAGACATAGACATTGTTATGGTATATTTATTGGTACTCATAAATAAAGTAAAAGGTTTTTCCAAATCGAATCTGGAAACGCGCGATATGCTACATGACTATAATGCTCTTAATAGGAATTCTGAAATTTTTATTAAACAGAAACTAGGTAAATGAATATCTATATTATAAAAAATAATAATATTAATAACAGCTAAGTGTAATAATACTTGTCTAGTTTAACAATGTAACGTTCCTACGAATATTAAAATAAAACCAAACTGTAATTTAAAAATTAGAATTAATGATGGCTGAAAAATAAAACTTTAAAAAACTGACTCCTATAATTACACAACTTTGCTCCAATTTATCCGACTTTGTATATCTTACAGTTAGTTTTCGAATTTCCAATGGTCACCCTCGAATTTGGGACACTCGTCTGCTATGCTTAAATTTGTCCCCCCTTGATTCCAGGCTGATAATATAAAAAAAACTATACTTTGGGCAGTTTAAGTTAAGAAAAACAACTATGCAAAAAATGTATGACATTGGTTTAAAAAGTCGGAAACCCTAGTTACCACAATAAAAACTTGTTTAAAAAGTTAGTAACTATAGTTACTTACAAGGTATTTTTCTCGATATAAAGTGCCCAAAGTATAGGTATAGCAGTAGTTGTCTATAATATCCCACCGCCAATTATTTTGAGTATGTATTTACGTGTCCTGCCATGAAATACATTATAAGCAATATAATCTGACCAAATTTAGTTGCTTTAAAACTTCTGTGTGTCCAATATCTGTGTGCTCCTGCAGTTACACCAACACCACCAATAATGCCATACCATGCGCCTTAAACAAAAAATAAGTAAAATTTAGAATTTTCACTACTTATTTATAATTATATCTTTTTTAACGTTTATCTGTCGGGCTAATAAAGACTATAATAATATATGTTGAAAAGAATATCTAAGAACATTATTGTACGCGTCATTAATAATTCATTCGTCGGCTAATCTATTAAATTTCGCAAAAACAGACGCAGACTTTATGGACCCAACTTATAAATAAGTATTTTGGCTAAAGCACGATTCGAACCCAGTCACGTCGGTCATCATCCGACGAGCTAGTAGATCATGACAGGCACTGATCGTTTACTTTTTCTTCTACTCCAATGATCTAATAAAATATAACGGATAGCTAATAGAAAATGTTCTCCATATATTTTCAATAGACCTGCGCACGAATGTTGGCAACATTGACAAAATTTGCAGTATTTATTAAATATAGTGGTTGCAACACTAAAAACGTTTACCTAAACAGCGACAGGGCCACAGACATCATAATATAATTGATAATTTGGGATTTTCCGATCATAAAATCCAGGTAAAATTGACGCCGTCGGCCGCCCAAAGCCAACCTCTCATCATAGGTCGACCGTTATTAGTCATTTGGTATTCGTCCTTTCATTTGTGCTTTGTGAGTCTTCGAGTTTTTTAGTGGTGTTTTTAACTTTCGTTTATTTTTAGGTTTTGTTAAACCAAAACTTAATAATGAGTAATTGTATAGTGTTGTTTTGCAGAAATAGGAAGGTTTTTCTTGTGGTAACCCCAAAAATTTTCAGCATAAAATTTTCTAAGATCACGAACATTTGCAAACGACTAAAGGCAAAAGTAAAAACTTGGTCAAGTCAAATGGGGGGACGGCGTTTACAAATGGCACAACACGCCAAGTTTAACTGAACAAAAAGTGCTACGGCAGCGGGAGTAAAATATCAGTTTATAAATTAAGATTTATTCCTCAAAGTAGTTACACCAAAACTAATTGGTTTTATGATAAAATAAACCAAATACCAATCATTCAGATTTGTTGTGTCAAAGTAGTTTTAAGAAGAAAGATAATAACGCAAAAAATATCGTGCAGTTTTGAGATTAAGTCAAAGAGGGTCCAGCAAAAACGGAAATCAAATTGAGATTAGTGTTTTAAAGCACTCTCGTATACTAAATTATACAAGACGAAAAATAGTACCCAATATCTAAACCGGTTTAATTTTTAGGGACTTCTATAGAAGGAGTACAAACTTAAAATAAAATATTTTAATCGGTATATCCAAGAAACAAAATTAAGTAATTGTCTAGAAAGTTGTGGCGAAATTTGGTATTCGGGGTTTTTTGGGGCGCTGATCACGAATCTAAAATATTTTTTTCGGAAACGCATCGATCTTGAGATATTCGTCATCAAGGTCAAATAATCCTGATTTTTACTATATTTCCCTTTTTTGCACTAAATTACTGATATAACACCGCGGTTATAATTGGTTGAACGCCTAAAATTGATGGTAAAAATCCAACGTTGTGTTTAGAAAATTTGTGATCAGTGATAAAATACACTAAACTATCATCACAAAGTAAAGTACGTTAGCGCCCAAATATCTTGAAAGCCGCAAGAGCTGTAAATACAAAATTTTGTATGTGGGGGTTTTCGGGCATGCCTAATTATTCAGCACTGTTGTCAAATTTTATTGAAATTGTGAAGTTGTCATATCTCGGTAACTTGTGAACAATAAATTTTGAAAAATAAAAATCTTACTAAAGTTGAAAGGCTCCTTTTATTGTAACTAAAATGAAATACCAAAAATATAACGTGTAGAGTAAAACTGAAAAATCTGGCAACAATGACAATATCACTGTTTAATTCTGCTTGCCCAGAAATTTTTAAATACCAAAATTTGTAAACGGAACCTAACTAATGACAATCACTTTGCTTTTATTTATTTAAAAAATATTTTTTATTAATTTTTAAATTTTGCATTTAATTCTTACTTTGTTTCATGTATAAAGTGACCACACGTCCCGATTTTGGCGGGACAGTCCCGCTTTTGGTGGACTGTCACGACTCCTGAAAAAATTCCCAAAGTATTATGGTAAATATAGAACATACATATAAGAAAATTGTTTATAAAGCAAACCACTCTTTATTTTTAACCTTCTAATTTTTTTGCATTTGTTTTGAAACACTCTGTATGTGTACACATAAGGACTGCTTTTTTTTGCTCTACAAAATTTTTAGGGACACATTAGTAATAAGATATATACAGTGCAGACTCGATAATTCGAACATTCGATAATCCGAATTCTTTAGTAGTCCGAACCAGCATTTTCAATACATTGGGTACTCTGTAATCCGAATTTTATAGTACTCGATAATCCGAACCTGTAGTTTTAGGCCTATTTCCTATAGAAATTGTGACTAGATGTTCAGGGATTCCCCCAATTACCCTTTTGTTTATATCTGGGATTCACATTAAACAGCACCTTTCCCTGCTTTTGAGCAGTGATATGTACATACTTTGCTTGTTACATGGTATGTTTGTAATGCCATTTTACGTGATATAAGTGGGTTTTTATTTTAATATTTGCTTAAATAAAAATGTCCCCTAAAAGAAAACACAAAACATTGTCCATAAAACAAAAAAAGTGAAATTATTGAAAGACTTAACAAGGGAGAAAGTGGAAAAGTGTTGGCCGCTGAGTATGGGGTTGGAAGATCTACAATCTGTGACATAAAAAGAAAAGCCTCAAATCGACAGGTAGGATTAATTTTAAAACAATTTTAGTGGTTTTCTTTGTACAATTGTGTATTTTTTTTAATTTATTGGTCAATGTGATTCTGGCCCAGGGCTCAGGAAAACTTTACGAAATGCTGAATATGCTGAAATGGAAACTCGTTTGTATGTATGGTTTTGTAGACAAAGATCGAGGCATGTTCCAATTTCCTATGAAATTTTATCTGTTAAAGCAAGACAGTTTTATACAGAAAATGATAATTTTAGAGCTAGCAGGGGCTGGATTTGTAACTTTCGAAAACGGCATAGTCTTCGTGCTAAAAAAGTGTGCGGGAGAAAAACTATCCAACGATCAAAGTGTCGTCAATCCTTTCTTGTTGAGCAGTGATATGTACATACTTTGCTTGTTACATGGTATGTTTGTAATGCCATTTTACGTGATATAAGTGGGTTTTTATTTTAATATTTGCTTAAATAAAAATGTCCCCTAAAAGAAAACACAAAACATTGTCCATAAAACAAAAAAAGTGAAATTATTGAAAGACTTAACAAGGGAGAAAGTGGAAAAGTGTTGGCCGCTGAGTATGGGGTTGGAAGATCTACAATCTGTGACATAAAAAGAAAAGCCTCAAATCGACAGGTAGGATTAATTTTAAAACAATTTTAGTGGTTTTCTTTGTACAATTGTGTATTTTTTTTAATTTATTGGTCAATGTGATTCTGGCCCAGGGCTCAGAAAAACTTTACGAAATGCTGAATATGCTGAAATGGAAACTCGTTTGTATGTATGGTTTTGTAGACAAAGATCGAGGCATGTTCCAATTTCCTATGAAATTTTATCTGTTAAAGCAAGACAGTTTTATACAGAAAATGATAATTTTAGAGCTAGCAGGGGCTGGATTTGTAACTTTCGAAAACGGCATAGTCTTCGTGCTATAAAAGTGTGCGGAGAAAAACTATCCAACGATCAAAGTGTCGTCAATCCTTTCTTGACTACATTTAAAGAGAAGGTAAGACAATTAAATCTTGTGGCTACTCAAATATACAACGCAGACGAATCGGCTCTCTAATGGAAAATGTTGCCGGAAAAACGCTGGTTCGTTCCCAAGAGAAGAACGCACCAGGTCGAAAAATAAGCAAAGTACGGGTAACATTTTTAGCTTTTTGCAATGCAGATGGGTCACATAAACTAAAAATGCTAGTGATAGGAAAGGCAAAAAATCCACGGTCATTCAAAAACGCAGACATTCCTGTTGAATACAAATCGTCTGCTAATGCATGGATGACTACAAACATTTTTATAGATTGGTTTCATCAATCATTTACACCTCAGATTAGGAGGCATTTAAGCAGTCACAATTTGCCTGAAAAAGCGCTGTTAATCATAGATAATGCCTCAAGTCATAGAACTGTAGAAGAGATGACTAGTGAAGATGAAAGATTTACAACATTATTCCTCCCACCAAATTGTAACATCTTGCAACCTATGGATCAAAATGCTATCGGACTAACAAAATTATTTTACCGAAAAAGCCTTTTAGCCCACATTTTATCAAGTAACGAAGACAGCGTTGTTACGTTGTTAAAAACTCTTAACCTAAAAGATGAAGCATATGTCTGCTATGCAATACTCGGGAAAAGGTCTCTTCTGAAGTCTTGCAGAAGTGCTGGGACAAAATTATGTCCGATAACGATGAAGACATTGAATATGATGCTGAAGATCTAATTCCTCTAAGCGAATTACGCCGTTTTCTACTTTTTTGGATGGAGATATGGAAGGTAAATAAAAATATTTGTTGTTGTTTGTTATTTTTTTATTTAACTTTATTTTTAGATGTTGGAAATGCTTAATGTTTTGGCAGAATCAAATCTAACAAACGTGAAAGTTCGTAATTGGGTTGAAAATGATGAAGATCTGTTACCGCTGGAAGAAGCAGATGGAGATGAACCTGAAGTTAACAAGCATGAAGGGTTGGAATTAGATAATTAAAACAAAACTGTTAAGAACGCTAACGCAGCTAAAAGTTTTAACCTGTGTTTAAAATGGGCCGAAGAAAATGATATTCCACTAAATGATATTCTTGTACTTCAAAGGTTAAAAGAAATGGCCTTTATGAATAATCAAAGATGTGTAAAGCAAACAAAAATTACAAATTACTTTAAAAATTAATACCATATTCATACTTTTTATATATTTTTTAGCGTTACCTATTCTTAATTACTGTTTTTTTTGCGTTTTATAATAAAAATTTTAATAAAAAGAATTGCTTCGCTAATCCGAATTTTTTGCTAATCCGAATCGCCTTGGTTTTTATTAGTTCGGATTATCGAGTCTGCACTGTAATATTATATTACAATTCTCGTTTTATCCCATTTGTCCCTCTTTACCTGAATAAAAATTTGGTCACTTTATTCATGTATCATTGTGACATGTCATCTTTTTCTCTCGACATTAAGTAAAATAAAACATTATTTACCGCGGTAGGTATAATGTAAGTATACTATGTTTAGAGTCAAAAGTGCTTAGAATGTCAATATCTTTCAATATATTAAAAAAAACACTCAATTTTTTGCTTATTGCTAAAAAACTTACCAACAAAAGTTGCCAAAGGATAGTTAATAAATGGATTGTACATTACAAATGAATAAATAGCCAATACATGTAATGTGGCTAATAATATTATATTGCTCCATATTAATTCAGTTTCAAATTCACCCAAAAACATACATATTTTCCTCCTTTGTTAACTTTTTTCTGAGGGTGCTACTCGTTTTGTTTAGATTCATTATAGTAGTCTAAAAAAATATAATTATAGCAGTTGGTAACAAACAAATATAATCCAACGTGTCCAAGATAAACAGGGCTAGTAAGGTACAGTAAACATAGAAGCTGACAATAGGGTAAGATGTAAGCGTTGCCGAGAGGACCAAGCCGAGAGAATTGTATGTTTAAGAAATTTATCGGGGAAAGGAGGGGGCTAAAAAAGTTATTAAATTTTTAAATTTATACAGGGTGATTTACCTATACGAATAATCTTGGGAAATTATTGCTGAGGGCAAACATTCACTAAACATAAAAAATTGTAAGTGTAGTAAGTAATTTCCAGTTAATGAGAAAATTACACTCACCTATATTTGTCTACTCGACAAACACTGTTATGTTTTTAATTGTCATAATATGTCAGTTTGGCATTTCATAAATTTTGCAAACATTTATGTATAAAAAAATTTAAGATTGGGTTTTGTTGTATGGTTAAATAAATTGTTTAGAAAATTATGATTCCTTCATTTGATAGTTTCACTTTCTTCGAATAATTTTCTCCCTAAATTAAACTCGTGCATCAAAATATTCAGATAATTTAGCTTTCAAGTGTATTGCCTTTTAAAAACTTCTCTTGTTCATTTTCACAGTTTGGCGAAAGAGCCCGACAATGAAAATATATACAGGGTGTCCGGGAAAATGTGGGAAATCTCTCGCACACGTATGGAAAAACGGCTCATTTTATCGATGTCAAACAAGAGTACCTGTTTTTTTAGCAAAAGGTTTAAACTACCCAAAAACATATTTTTTGTGTCTTCACCATACAGGGCGTAAAAAATATTATCAATAATGTGCGAAAACTAGTCCGTCCCTGGCAAACTAAAGAAGCGACATAAGTTTCAAGGGCACTATTTTAAGAGGTCTTTACTAGTATGCATCGTACTAAAATATTATCAAATTATACAGAGAGCTTTAAAAGTTATTCACGAAAAATCGATTTCAAGCTGCCCCCTTTAGGGGATCATATCTCCGCAGGGGGCTTAAACGGAAAAAATTTTATAGGAACTTGTCGTGTTATTTTCATCTGTTCCATACGTGTGCGAGAGATTTCCCACATTTTCCCGGACACCCTGTATAGTTTTTAGGCAATATGCTTTCAAGAAAAATTATTAATAATTTTGATGCACTTGGGTAATTACCCCCGATGAAATAACATTTTTATTCATACATTTGCAAAAAGTATGTACGTACCAAAGTCGGTCTATATGTATAAGGTCACGACATTCGGCCATATTGCTTTGACGTGTTATGACGTCACATCTCCCATTTTTCGGCCATGTTGTTCAGTGCCGGAGATACACAGTTTATTGTATTATAAAAACAACCGTTTACAAAACAGTTTTTAATTATTAATAAGTTGTAAATTCTTTTACTTTAAATAAAAACATTTGGAATTACATCTTTCAACAAATATCACTTCCAAAACAATGCAAAATGAAATGCGCAAATTATAGACGCCACTGGATTGATCATCAGCTATGATTTTACCCAGTCTTGCCAACTTTTCTCCGTGGAGTGCCCTTCCTTGCGTCCCCGACCTCGAACCGCCTAAAAGTTGAGGATATGCCGCAACCTTATAAATATAAACTAACCTTGGTACGTACATACTTCGCTTTTAAACCTTAAAAAGACGCATCTTTCAGTGTAAAAAGTTATTATAGCTTAAAAAATAATAAAGTTAAAGTTTTTAAAGGTAATAGTAAATTTAAATTAAACTAAAATAATAATTAGGTGAACTTAAGGTGAAGATTAAGAAGTGAAATACCCATTTTACTTTTACAAAATGCAAAAACAACAAAATCTTTTAAATTTTTCTTATTGGTCAAAAAGTCTGGTAATTTTTTTAACTTCCACTTTAAAAATTATATTAGTACAAAAGTACTAGAACATTGGCCACATTTTATTCCTTTTGTTGCGCCATTTCTAGACACGGTAATATAATACAGTGTGGACGTAAATAATTTCCCCCTACTAACATTTGTACTGTTAATTTTTTCTTTATAAAATTTGGGTTTGACCAATGGGAGGATATAAACTACTTTTTGACGTAGGTGCAACAATCAAGATAGCGGATGGGCGCTATCTTAGGAAAACAAATTGATGGAAAAGGGGGTCATGAGGCACATCATTTTAAAGCCATTGGCGAATACTTTATAACCTTAGAATACAAAGTCAATACCTTTACCTACTTCAAAATGGCGGCACTTTAAAAACTACCTAAAACCCTGATTTAGATGGCCATATTTCCGAAACTAATAAAGTTAGAAGTACCTGATTTGGTATTTTCTTATAGCTCTTTAAAAGATCTTTTTATGGGTGATATAATATACAGGGTGCTTTAATAAAAAAATATGTACTTTTGTTACTTTTTGGATCGAGGAACTTTTTTTGCTCTACAAAATTATTTTGACGAACACAAAATCAATTTCGGTTTAAAAAATATTGCCTTTTTTCATTCCCTTGTATTTCGGGGCGCCCTCCCCCTTGGTTGTTTGCGCTGGTAGTACAAAGTATCTTTTAAAAAATCTCACGTAAGATTGGGAGATGGGAAGAGAGTGGGAGAGGGAAGATTAAGTCAAATCTGAAGAAGTCTTACCAGAGAAGAAGAGGGGGTCAAAAATTAAAAAAAACCCTGACGTATTTTATGAACGCTCCCTAAGAAAAACAAATTAGAGAAAAGTTAGAAAATTAGTGAGATGACTATAACCTACTAAAAGTCTACCTTAATAAAAGTTGAATTTTATTTCCACGACCGTTTAATAAAATGCAGTTTTTTTAATCGTTAACATAAAGATAAAGTACTCAATTCTGGTGCACTACATAAAGTGTTAAAAAAGTAACTTTTTTTAATACTTTTAAGGTTTTTTCACACTTTGAATTCGTGTTTTGTTTCCATGCCTACTACAATAAACTTATATCAATTTATGCAATGTAACAGTAAACGCGACATCAACGAAACCAAAAGGTCAAGTTCTACAAAAAGTAGGTACATAAAGTTTTCTTAAATTAAATAATAAATCACAGCACAGTTATAAAGAGAATAATTGTCTTTTAAAAAATAAAAATGCTATGATTTTTTGTTGAAATATAATGGCTAAAGTAAAATTAACAAGTTAAAATTAATAAAACATGTATAAACTGATAATTCGGGAAGTTTTTATTCGGTCGTAGAAAAAAAATGTAACACATGCACAAAGTGTCCTTTTTTACTTATAGGATTGCCGCACTTGTCTCATGGCTCGTGCTGTAATACTTGCCATTCGTAAAAAAGTATAACTTTATGCACTTGTTACATAAATTAATATTAAAGGTTTTTATAAATGAGGTTGTGAAATAAAGTTTGTAAATAGAAAGACCTTCTCATTGCAAAAATAAGAAAATATGTTTTTTTTTTAAGGTGGGATCCTTTATTTTGCTTTTCAAAAATTTTTGGCTGAGGTTCACACATACTTTTTCTATTGCATTCTCTCTCCAGCCCAAGAAATGAAATTATCTACGCGAGTGTTTTGCTAATATTTTAATAAATATTTTTTTTTAAACTGCTTGATTAGAATAAAAGTTTCAGTAAAAGATCAAGGGCGTACAGTGTAAGTCAAAAACTAAGAACTGCTTAAGTTTAAAGTACCCTTATTTTAAAAAAGTAACAAAATCCTAAAAAGAAAAGTTCTTTAAAATTATAAGTCAAATCTAACTATTTGATCCTGAATCCTACTCAAATTTTTACTTTATTTTTAAATTTTGGATTACTCTTTTGTAATATACATAATACATATTATTTTTATTTTGGTTAAATATTTTTTAAATGTTGGTACATCCAAATAAAAGAATGCACACATTTGCTGTATTCCTTTCATGCTCCAGAACCGCCCGGAACAACACCAAAAGTGTTCCTTTTGCAATTTTTTGACATTTTTTCACGTTGTAGAACCGCTCATGACACTATTGACAGTTCAGAGAACGGATCTACAAGGTAAAAGGTATACACTAAACTGTTAATTCTTAAAGATATCTTATAGACAAAAAGATTCGATTTATTTCTTGAAATCCCAATTAATTTGATATTTGTGTCTGTTGTTAAAAAAACAAATATTTAATATGCACTCCTAAAACTTTAGTGGTGAAAAATACTGACAGTCAAGTCGATGAAAGTCCTCAATAACAGCTTCTATTTTTTTTTAACTTTTTGTTTTTTTATATTGTTTTAAATCAGAAACTCTCAAAAGGGGAAATAATTATTTGGATTGTTGAAACGATACATTCAGGGTTATTAATTAAGTTGATATTTTTTTCTTACCACTGAATAGAATGCAAAAACACATTTTTTTCAAATAAAATTATGTAGGAAAATGCTTCGTTTTCGAAATGTGTTAAAGTTTTAGGAAAAAAATGCCTTTTTTATCCTAACTTTTCTACCACTTTAGATATTTTCACAAAATTTGGCCTTTACGTTATATTTTTACTCTATAAGTTTAATAAAAATACCAGTGGCGTTGGAACAAGATTTTTATTGATTTAAAAAAATGGTACGCATCTTGCCTTTTCTTCAAATCAATACTATTTTTAAAATACTAATTTACTTTGGGGTACGACGGACGGTTTTCGTTTAAAAAAATAAAAGTCATTTTAATGCATGGCATAATCGCTAAAACATGATATTTATGGTGTTCTATATGTAAAATTCGTTTTTGCCTAATTTGTATTAAAATAAGGTCAAATACTTAATTGAGTATTATGTAAGTATTTGACCCGACATTAATAAATATTAGGCCAAAACGAATTTTACATATAGAACACCATATCATATTTTAAGGTATTTAGGTAAATATTTTTCAGAAAAAATTAGACGCCGTTGCGTGTCTCTACAATAAAAAAAACTTTAATAAATTCTTGTTTAGTTTTAAACAATTTTAATCACTTTTTTGTATTCGATGGAAGGTTTGTCATGGTTTACAGCAAATAATATCTTGTTTTTTACATATTATTAAAATTAAAGTTCATTTTCTACGCGAAAGATTGGTCAGTACATTAATGTTTAAATTTTTAATTCATGTAATGATTGGTAAAGTAAACTAAGTAATATTAAAAAAGTCAAAAGTCCAAATTTGTTTAAAACTTAACGAAAACCCGATTTTTTTTTTTTGGGAAAAATGCAGTGGCGTACCATTTTTTTAAATATTTGCAGTCAATCCCTCGAGGACATCACTGATGAAAAATTATTTATTTTTGTGCGTGAAAAAATTTCCTTTAATACATAGAAGACGTCTCCCAAATTTTCCAAAAATATCTGTATTGAAAAAAGTTATTGTTAAAATCTATTGTTTTTCTTAAATTTTAACACCCTGTAGTTTTAAAAGTAGAACGTTTAGGACATATGTTTATACTGTTTCAAAAACATACGTCATCGTCCGGTAAGAAGTTCTTTATGAAAAAATAGGAAACATTTCTTTTAACCATGGGTCCGAAAACGCCTCTTTTTCGAGATACTGGGTGTTAAAGTTTAATTAATTTTTCATTTTTTTTAAACTTAAAAACCATTTAACCGATTTGAATGAAATTTGATAGGCAAATTTGTATTATAATAGATAATCATGTTTGTTTAATTTTTTTAGGCCTAGTTTGCTGCGAATATTTTTTGGTTTACCCATAAGACCTTTTCGGAACTTTGCATACTTTTTAAAAGTTAGCGTTTCCGTCTAAAAAGGGCACTATTCGAAAAAAAACAAAAGACAACTTTGGTGCAAATTTAACGGTCTTTATAGCTGCGTATCACAATTTAAAAAAATCAGTGGCCTACCTATTTTTTCCTTAAATGTATCTGGTTGGGGCTCCGTACGCACACCACTGACACAGCTGTTAACAGCTTTTTACTGTCATTATGCTCTATTATAATGCAAATTTGCCTATCAAATTTTATTTAAATCGGTTACTTAATTTTTAAATTTTTGGACCCACGTTTTTAAGAACTTTTTTTTCCATTTTTGCATAAGGAACTTATCGCCGGACGATGGCGTATGTTTTTTGAAACACCCTGTATAAAGTTGTTTTCCTATTTTTTATTGAAGAATCACCCCTTTAAGTTGTCGAAGAATTTGGTTGGTTTATAAAAAGAAAAAAACAAAAAAACAAATCAAAATCGGGGCTGTTATTGAAGACTTTCGACGATTGCCTGTTTTACAGCCTAATTGACTCGACTATAATTATTTTAGAGTTTGGTAAATGGCATGTCAAGTAATGGCTAGTAGTTATTTACGCGAAAACTGTACATCCAATAAGAAAAAAGTCAAAAAATCAAATTTGTTTAAAATTAAACGAGAATTAAAAGAAAAAAATACTTTAAGAAAAGGGAGTGGCATTCCTTTTTTTTAAATATTTATGGTACAGGAAATGAAGCTCTAATAAAAGTAAAACCTGACAATTCTTTGGTCCTGTATGGATTGACTTAAAATTTTAACAGAAGGTAGGGAATAGCCCAAGGTACAAAACCTATATCGAACCGAAGGGCGCCAAAACCCTAGGGGTGGATGCCACCCCCTAGGGGGTGACAATTTTTTATGACATTTTAACTACAGAAATCAATTAATAAAGTAATTTTTAGCAAAAAATGTTTTATACATTGTTTTCATAACACTAATATTTTTAAGTTATTTGCGATTGAAAGTAACACTTTTTCGACGAAAAAATCGACGGTTTAATGGGTCGCGAATAACTCGAAAATTGTGCATTTAATCAAAAAAACTGTGGAAAGCAAAATTATAGGTTAAAAAAGACAAACAAAATTAGTTTGTTATATTTTTTCTACGATCAATACAAACTGAGATACGGAGTGTTAATTGTTAGCTATTTGTCGTCCAATGCAAAATTTAATAGATTCAAAGTCAAATAACGGGAAAATGCTGCATTTTTCTAGAAAAATTAATAAAACCTTTTTTAAAGTAATATTAGACTTTTCTTAAAAAATAGTAAAAGTTTTTAGCGTAAAAAATTAGTGAGTTATGATAAAAATAAGGTTAGTAACTGATTTTTTCGTAGAAAAATCAATAAAACAACCCCCAACTACCCCCTAACTAGAGCTGACCTTTTATCTTCAACAATTCTCTTAATACATGTAATAATAATAAGTCCAATAAATTAAACCAATTTAAAATGCCTAATTTTAAAAATATTATGTAGATTTTTATGCTCCGAAGTGGTATATTGGAATTTATTGAAGAAAAATTGATTTGTTTTTTTAACGTATCTCCTTTATTTTTAACTATAAAAAGTTCTTTGAAAAAGTCTCTTGTAGGGTTTTTTCAAAGCTACAAGGCTCTGTAGGTAAAATTACTTACTTTTTAAATGTTGAAAAATATGATGCGCAGAAGAAATTCTTTTTAAATATCCAAGTTGGTATGAAAGTTATTAAAAAAACGATATTTTTAAAAATTTTAATACCCCGTAGTTTACAAACTAAGACGATTAGGACAAATATTCCAAGGAAGCTTTTTTATCTTTTTATTCAGAGAAATACTCCTTAAAGATGGTCACTGTAGTTACTAGACACCTTGTGAAGCTTTTTTTTCTATTTTTTTATCAAAGAATAAAAATTTGTTGGTAGAGTTAATGGACTGACTAAATAAAATAATTAAATCACCAGACTTGAAGCCTGAAAGCTTAAAACAGAAGAGACGGGATTTGCTGAGTCGGCGGTCCTTTATGGTATTAGCACTCTTTCTGTTTTGTGGTATTAGCACAGCAACCACGGGTCGCCGACTCGTGTGTTTTGCACCGCCTTATCACAGACTCGGCAAATACCGTCTGTTCTGTCTTCGGCATAAATTTCCTAAAGCAGTTTTTTCTATTCTAAAGGTACGACGGCATCGCACGGACAGTACGGACCGGATAAAAAGAGTCCCATTGAAATTAAAAAAGCAGCACACACATGATGGGCGGTAGGCACCGGATTAAAAAAAACCGCAATAATATAACTTCTTGAATTAAAATTTGGCCGATACCATATTAGAGAATTATTGCAAGTTGCCTTATTAAGCTCGGGAATTATTAATATCGCCCTTATTTAAATAGTAATTGTCACCATAGTTTAGAGTAATTGCAAATCATGTTGACAACCTAAAAAAAAGGGGAAAAATTTAAGTGGTTTTCTTTATTGTTTTGTGTTGTAGGGTTTTTTATAACACAATGACAGAAATACATTTGAAAAAGCAAGGTTTTAAGTATTTTTACTTATAAAAACCTTTGGATTTTGTGATCGGCAGCCGTTCGGTTAGACGAACAGTTCCGAAGTTAAAATAAGGCCAAAATAAGGCACGACCTAAAACCGACATAAATAAAGCCGGGCACTATTAAGGGAGTCCTTATCCTACCATGCATCTGCGCAAGCTCAGATGCCAAAATTAGGACAGTATTATTAGTGCCTGGCCTTATTTCACTGTGCAATAATTCTCTATTACCAAGTAACTACCTGATTCAAATAGTGTTTAGGCCTATTTCTACCTGGGCCGGTATTCTTGATTTTGAGAGAAAGTCACACTCCCTCAGCTTCTCTATTCCCCCGATTTTCTATCGTTTTCCAATGACAGTATTCTTGAACGGGCTCGATAGAAAGGAGGATGAAAGTTATGAGGCAGTGTTGCCAAACGTATATGTTTAATTTGGGCCAATGAAAATAAAGATAATTTTGACAGTGATGAACTAACCAAAGATATTTTGTTTGGCAGTTTGGAACCTAAATTTTGTAGAGTAAACGAACATTTAACTTTTTAGTGTTTACAATTTAATGACGTTTAAATCTATATCATGGAGACAAAAATCTCTAAAAAGCACTAGCGCATCGGGAGGGGGGGCACGCCCTAGGCCACAGTTAGAAGGGGCTCCAAAAGGAGAGTCCTCATACAAAAAAAAGGTACATATTAGGGTTAAGGAGCGTAGTTTTAAAGGTTGAGATCTTTTTTGATCGTAAACTACAAAAGAAGGGACCCCAATATTTAGAATTTTGGGATGATGACCGTTCTTTTTATTTTTTTTTGGTTAGCAACTTTTTTGCAAAGAGAAAGAAGGGGGGCTTTAACCTGGTGCAGTTCACGAACATCCCCAAATGTACCAGGGATTATAAATTCAACATTTTTTTATTAGGTTTCAAAAACTATTTATGACATTAAACACACAACCACAGTATTGTTTTCTTGGTAAAAATAGGTATCTGCTTACATTTGTAGTTATTAAAAGTGCCGAAGCTCGTGTTTGTGGTTGCATAAAAGTCAGTACCTCTATCAATTTGTACACCAAATTTTTGGGCCAATCTAAACATCTTTACAAATTTTTGATCTGAAACTGTAAAGGGATTTCTTTAAAAAATAATGTCTATTCTATTATGTCACTTCTCCACTGCCTCCACTACATTTTTATTAATTTCCAATATATTAACTGATTAATATTATTCATTTTTTCAATTAAAATGGAAAAATAAAGATAATATATGTATTAATAAAAATATTCACAGGCTAGTTAACGCCTAAAGCTTAAGTTTATAGGTTATTTCGACTTTCACTCAGTCAATACCAAGAGAAAGAATTTGCTCCCAAAGGAAATTGATTTCAATCACTTTTTGATAGGATTGGCTTCAAGAATACAGGATTTTTTGGCCACTTTCATTTTTTACCACTTTCTCTTACAATTTCTAGTCCCTAAAACTCAAGAATACGGACCCTGGAGTTTTTAACCCAGAGTAGCTTTCCAGTGACGCATATAGAGCGCTTCCGAGTAGCTCAGGAACATTTCGTTCTACTTTATGGCGTTCCAGTGACGGAAAGTGTTATGTACCTAAACTACTCCGTTTTTCTTTCCCCTTGCCCCCATGCACCAGCCACTCCTTTGGTTTTTGTGCTTCAAACGTGTTTTTACGGTTAAGGATGGATTTTTAAAATTATTTGTTTAAAATGGCATTAGATATTAAGAAAAGATTATTATTATAAAGCCAAGAAAGGTTAAAAAAAACCGTTTTTTTTTGTTTTTTAAGTTATCTCTCTTTCCTTGTCTAGGGATGCGTTCCAGTGACTAACTTTTTATAGCAGATCAAGAGCTTCAAGCCCTGGAGCGTGACGCACCAGAATTTCCGTCACTGGAAAGCTACTCAGAGTAGCTTTCCAGTGACGCAAACAGAACGCTTACGAGTAGCTCAGGAGCATTTCGTTCTACTTTATGGCGTTCCAGTGACGGAAAGTGTTATGCACCTGAGCTACTCCGTTTTTCTTTCCCCTTGCCCCTCATGCACCAACCCCTCTTTTGGTTTTTGTGCTTCAAACGTGTTTTTTATGGTTAAGAATAGATTTTTTAAAATTATTTATTTAAAATGAAATTAGATCTGAAAAAGAGATTATTATGATAAAGCCAAGAAAAGTTTAAAACAACGAAATTTTAAAATTTCTTAAAGTATCTATCTTTCCATGTCTAAGGATGCGTTCCAGTGACTAACTTTTTAGAGCAGTTCAAAAGCTTCAAGCCCTGGAGCGTGAAGCACAAAAATTTTCGTCACTGGAAAGCCACCCAGGTTTCCACCCGCGGCTAAAATGTAAGGACTTTTAAAATTTATTCATGACTCGCATGTGTGTGTGTGTCTGTGTCATTTAATTCCGTATGATGCCGTCGTATGTGCGCAATTGGACCAAAAAACAAACAAACAATTATATGCTATTAAAATATTGTTTATGAAAATATCCTAAAATTTTCAGCCCTTAATATTAACCTTAAGAGGTGCATAATTAAAATTATTTTTAATACAACATCTCGATTCACTCTTAAACCTTTAAAGAATTTATATTCTTGAAGGAAATTAAATTCTCTACAAAAAGCTTTCTTAGTAAATTTCCGTAGAACGAGCCCAAGTCGTTTTCTTCTAATCGTGCCTTAAACATTTTTTTAAATTTTGTCTCTTAGATAGATTCTGGATTTTTTAAACTACCATAAATATTAATATCTTTATACAAAAATAATTATCATTAAGGAATATTTTATGCCCTACAAAAATGGTCCTTCTAACATTTATTTTATAAATTTATTTCTTTCGTAATAATAAATTTTCATATTATATAAAATAACTTAAAACAAATAAATTTGTCAAAAAATGTCGAGACCTTCTTTGTAGCGAATTTAATTTTCTTTAAGAATATGAATTGGTTAAAGGATAAGGAGTGACTGATTCCAAGATTTTGTATGAAAAATGCAACATTTAAAAAATATATAATTTTAATGACGCACCTCTTAATAGATGGTATTTATTTGGGTACACACCAAAACAAAATTAAAAGTACTAAAAAACCAAAAAAAAATTCACAAGTAAAAGATAATTAAAAATCGACGTTTCGGTGGCAAATCTGCCACCGTTGTCAAGATAAATGGAATAAAAATAATAAAAATAAAAATTTACTATTATTAAGGTTTTAAAATTTAAAATTTTTTTAGGATATTCTGAAATCTTTGACATTAAATGCCAAAATATGTTTGTTTGATACTTCAGTATCAAGCAAAGGCAATCAAGTGTTATTTAAATTAACTAAAATTGATTCTACACAATTATCTTTATTTAATAATATATACGCACTTTCTTTGATTTTGCGTTTTTTAGAACAAGTTTCCTTTGCTAAAATGTTCGAAGCATCCCAGTTTATTCTATGATTGTTATCAAATGAGTGTTGGCAGATTTTTGGTTTATGAAGTTCTGTGTTTTTAATGTATGATCTGTATTCTTTTATGCGTTTGGCTAATGGTCTACAAGTTTCACCTATATAAAACTTATTGTATTCGCAAGGTATTTTATAAATGAATGGTATTTGCTAATGACCCTACTGAATGTATTGAACGACAAATTTATTGTATATGTTAAAGAAACTTAAAAACTCTTTTACAGATAATAAAAGATTTAAACTGACACCTCACAACAGTATAACACCACATTTTTACGGAGTACCAAAAATACATAAACCCAATATACCTTTACGTCCTATAGTAATTTGTATAAACTCACCTACACATCCATTAGAAAAATTTTTACTTAACATTTTAGATCCTTTGGTAAACAACACTGATACACATACATTAAAAATTCTAAACATTTCTTAGAGAAATTATCCAACATAGATATTTATCCAAATAATACACTGGTAAGTTTTGATGTTGTTAGTTTATTCACAAATGTCCCAGTGGATAAAACATTAAATATTGTTAGAAATAAATTAGAAAATGATGTCCATCTTGGCGAAAGAACAAAATTAAGCATAAACACTATTCTTGAGCTATTCACTATTTGTGTCAAAACAACATATTTTCAATATAACACTGATTTTTATAAACAAACCTCCAGCATGGCTATTGGTTCACCTTTATCACCTTTATTATATTTTATGGAAAACTTGGAATCAAATTTTGTAAAAATTATCAATATAAACCTTTAGTTTGGTGGAGATGACATTTTTTCTATATACCAACATGACGAACACTGTTTAAATAATTTGTTAACATACATTAATACACAAGAACCAACAATTAAGTTTACGTTAGAAAAAGAAAACAACTCACAACTACCATTTCTTGGCATTTTAATAAAAAAGATTTAAACAATTTTGAAACAAAAATCTACAGAAAGCCTACACATACTAATAGATACTTAAATTTTAACTCAAATCACCCAATAATGGTTAAAAAGGGAGTTGTAAAAAGTCTATTTGATAGAATTAAAGGCATTTGTTCTAATCAAAATATAAATATTGAAAAAGATTATTTAAAAATCTTTTAATTCAAAATAATTATCCTCTTTTATTTTATAAATAATTGTTTCCTTGAATTTGAAACTCCAGTTATAAGACAAAATCAAAATAGACCTATTACAAATTTATTTTTACCATACATTCCCGGATTATCAAATAAAATTCCACGAATAGGACATAAATTTAATATTCGCACAATCTTTAAAACACAAAACACCATCAGATCTCAATAAACAAAAACAAAACCATATAACTTAAATGAAAATACAAAAATGTCATTTATAAAATACCTTGCGAATGCAATAAGTTTTATAAAGGTGAAACTTGTGGACCATTAGCCAAATGCATAAAAGAATACAGATCATACATTAAAAACACAGACTTTCATAAATCAATAATTTGCCAACACGCATTTGATAACAATCATATAATAAATAATAAATAAACTGGGATGCGTCGAGCATTTTAGCAAAGGAAACTTGTTCTAAAAAACGCAAAATCAAAGAAAGTGCGTATATATTATTAAATAAAGATAATTGTGTAGAATCAATTTTAGTTAATTTAAATAACACTTGATTGCCTTTGCTTGATACTGAAGTATCTTCAGGAAGACTAAAAATTAACTAACTATTCACCTTTTTTGTAAAATAAACAATCAAAACACCAGCAACCAGTTATCTATGTCACTATGACACTATAACCAAACAAACATATTTTGACATTTAATGTCAAAGATTTCAGAATATCCTAAAAAAGATAAAAAATTTAAATTTTAAAACCTTAATAATAGTAAATTTTTATTTTTATTCCAGTCATCTTGACAACGGCACAAATTATCAATTCTAATAATTTGTGACAACGGTGGCAGATTTGCCACCGAAACGTGGATTTTAATTATCATTTTACTTGTGAATTTTTTTTTGGTTTTTTAGTACTTTTAATTTTATTTTGGCGTGTACTCAAATAAATACCGTCCATTAAATGAATCCGCCGAACTACAGAACATATCTTCAATGCACCTCTTAATGTTAATATTAAGGGCTGAAAATTACAGGATATTTTTCTTTCGTCGTCATGAACAATATTTATATATAGATATTAAAAGTTATAAAGAAAAAGATTATTTTATTCGTTTTAGTACATTTAAGTAAAAGCTTGTTTTAAAAATCTTTTTTACCTTAAAATTATTTACAATACCTACCGTTAAAAAAAAGTGTTTGTTTTTAGGCCTAGTCAGGTGCGCATACCTTAAGTTTTAAGCTTACATTTAAACTTACTTTAAATAACAAATATATTTCAACTTCACTCTTCAGCTGTTTGCTTTGAACTACATAATTTGTAATAGCTAGAGCTTTTATAAAAAATTAATTCAAAACCATTGTTTAAAAACTACAATTTTGAAAATTAAATCCAATAACATTTATAAAAATCAATTACCAATTTAAATTTTTTTAAGTTATATAAGATTTTTGTTGGTTTAAAATTTCCATATTAATGTACAGGGTGGCACCTTTTCGTTGACCTGGTAGGTATAGCTAAAACTAAAAAAGATAGAACAAATTTGATTGCGCATTCTCGATTTCAATTTTTTGAGCAAATTCAATGGTGAAAGTAAATCATGGTTAACTTGATTCGTTTTGGAGATACAGAGTGTTTTTAAAATTTTGTCAATTTGGATAACCACTTGTAACTCGCTGATATTAGAGATAGAAAAAAAATGTAAATAAAAAGTTTTAGGAATTTTTACGTAAAATTCAGTTGCATACCTTTATTATTATTTTTTATTAACTTTTATTTTAAAGTTATAACGCAAAGTTTGTTTTTTTTTAATAGAACATTCTGTATACTTATTTAACAATAGATAGATCGCCTTAAAAGCCGTAAAAAATATAACTTTTAATTTATTTAATTTGTCATAGTTTCGGAAGTATATCCATCGTCAAGAGTTCGATAACAAAATTGCATTTTTTAAATAAAATACCCTGCATATTTTATCACCATTAAAAAAACATTTTAAAGGCCTTTAAGAATTTACCACATTTAGAATAATTTTCTCAAACCTTTTCGGAAATATGAGCTTCCAAATCTTAGTGCGTATACCGGGTGTCAACGAATCTATTAGACAAGCCATAACTTCTTAAGTATTAGACATATAACTTCTTAAGTATTAGACATATTAAATTAAGACTTGTTATGACTAAATTATATAGAAAAAGAAGACTTTTTACATATCGGTTACCTCCGGTTTAACCGAAAATGATTCCAACTAAGAATTTTTAAATGGAGCACCCTGTATAATTTAATATTTTTGGATTTCCGAAACAATCCCAATGGAAATTTGACATTTAAAAATAACTTACGCCTAATTGATTTTTTGAGAGCGATTTGTAATATCGTATCCAGGTGGCAATGATTTTTTTATTTATGACTTTCTCTTTAATCCGATCGCAAATAAATTGGTATCATTAGTTTCGTCAAAAAATCCGTTATTTAAAAAGTGCCTGCCTACAAAGGGTAACCATTTGAAAAATTGTAGTTAGACACAAAAATGTCAATTTCTCAAATTGTTTTATTCTTGTCTTTCATATTAATTACTAAAACTTTGCAATTGTATTTTTTTAACATCACCAAGCTTGGGTATTGTTTATAAACTACGAATAGAAAATTCACTTTCTTGCAGCGCGTTTGAAAGCGGCTTTTAAACAGTGCTAACATACGCGAGCCACCGTGTACCATTCGAAGCGAACGACTGGCTTCTTTTGGCCAGCAAGTGGTCGGAGGAAAGGCGGAGTAGAAGGGACTTGATCGGAGCCGCGTCGTTGAATGAATTAACTATCCGTAGTTTATGAACGATGCCTGGAGTCGCTAGATTAATTCGCTATCAGTCATGGCCACCTTGATACAATATTAAAAATGGATCTAAAAAAATTAAGTAGACTCAAAAACTTTTTCACATGTCACATTCGGACTTTGTCTCGAGACTTCAAACATAATAAAATATACAGGGTGCTCCATTAAAAAAATCAATATTAGAGCTATTTTTGGTTAAACTGAAGTGAACATTTAAAATATGCGAAACCTCTCATCTTTCCATAACATTTTTCTATACCATGTCTCATTTTGTTAGGTGTAATACTCTAGGAGTTATGGACTGTCTAATAAATTCGTTGACGCCCGGTATTTACAATTTTTTAGATTAATATGGTCATATTTCCAAAACAATAAAAGAAAAATATATTAAATGTGATATTTTTCTAAACCTGTTTGAAATATATTTGCAACGGTAATATAATACACAGGGTGTTTTGGTAAAAAATCCTGATGATGGCCATATTTCTGAAACTATTAGAAATAGATATAACAAATGTAGTATTTCTTCTTCTTTTAAGAAGACATTTTAGCTGATGATAAAATATACAGGATGTTTCATTTAAAAAACCCAACTTTGTGTTATTACTTTAAAATTAAAGTCAATGGGAAATATATAGGTTCGTCACTAAATTCTACGTAAAAATCTGTTAAACTTTTCTATTTACATTTTTTTCTATCCCTAATATCAAGCAAGTTACGAGTGTCTGGCCATATTGACAAAATTTAAAAAAACACTCTTTAGCCATAAGTTAGTTTCACCATTAAATTGGTTTAAAAAATTAAAATCGAGATTGTGCAATCGAATTTGTCCTTGTCCCACCCTGTACAAGGTGGGCCGAATTTGACCCTTTCATTATAAAACTCATGTTTCCGTATGTTTTACACAAAAAGTGACACCCAGTTGCGAGACTCAAATATGAACTTAAACTTATTAATTTCCTGCGTTTTTTAATTTTTAATCTCTTATTCCTGGAGATTTTTTTAATTGCGTGACAACATTTTCGCAGCAATAACTTTTAATGCAGATTCCAGATAAGGTTTTTATTTTATTGTGTGTGTGACGCAATTTTAATTTTGTTATTTATTTTTCAAATTTTAAATGGTACATTTTGTATATTTTTTAGTTTTATAATCGTCAAAAAATTAACTTTTTAAAAATGTATTACATTTTGTATTTTTTGAGCCGCCTTTGAGATATTACAAATATTTTTTATTATTTGGTAGGTGGTAGAAGAGCTTTCCTCACCTGAGGAGGTACCACCCCACTCACCGTTTAAAGGACCCGTGAAGTCTTACGTTCGGGTTCGGTTTCGGGTTCTGGGTGTGTGAGTCGGTTTTCCTTCTTCTCTCTTTTCTTTTTTTTTTCCTTTTTACCCCCCCATGTACAACTGATGGAGGCACACCCGGAAGTAAAATGTTCCGGAGGTAAAATACCCCTTCATTCGGATCTCGGGGTGTATCCGGGAGGCCTCAATCGAGAAGTTTAATTTCTTTTGCAAATATATGTGGGCTTAACACCAATATAAACTCCGTTCACCATCACCTTCAGTCATCTAAGCCCCACACACTGTTTCTAACGGAAACTCAAATAAGTTCTAAATCTTCAACCAGCCCCCTTCTCTTCCCAGGCTACGAACTTATTTCGTCTTTTCGCCCACATGGTGGCGTATGTGCTTTCGTCCGCAACGATCTGGCTTGTGCTCAAGTTTCCAATCTTGAATCAAGTAGGTCCGATATCCTTTGGCTCAAACTTTCCCTTAGGTCTTCCACTAAATTTATCCGCTGTTTGTACCGGTCCCCATCTAATAATTCCTATGTCGAATTCTTTGACTTTCTTTCAACAAAGATCGATAGCATAATTTCTCAGTTTCCATCGGCTGAAGTAATCGTGCTTGGCGACTTCAATGTCCATAATAAGGATTGGCTGGGCTCTTTAAAAACTGACCCCCAAGGCAGAACAGCCGAAATCTTCGCAGTCAGTAACTCTCTTACCCAACTTATTATGGAACCCACATACTTTTTAAGAGTCCAAAATCATAGTTCAAATCCCCTAGATCTCTTTCTTACCACCAACCCCGAACTCTATCAAACATCTGTCACAGCTCCCCTAGGTCGCTCAAATCATGGCTTAGTTACTATATCTTACTCTGCACATCCCGAGGTAAATGAATGCATGCCACCACGCACCGTATGGCACTACAACTCAGCCGACTGGGATGGCCTAAGGGACTTCTTTGCCACCTACCCCTGGAATTCCGTCTGCTTTAATTCTCGTGATCCTTCTAAAATTTGCAATCAACTAACTGAATCAATTCAATTGGGCATTGAAACCTATATTCCACACACCAACAAGAACCCCAAAAATCCAATAACAAACCCTGGTTTTCCAAATCTTGTGAGAATCTTGCTAGAATTTTAAAAGTTCAGGCTCACAAAAAGTTTCTGCAGGATCCTAGTACAGAAAACCGACAGGCCAGCATTGAAGCAAGAAACTGCTACAATCAAACAATTTCTGAAGCCAAAGACTCCTTCAACAATCGTATTAAAAACAAAGTTCTTTCTTGCTCAAATGGCAGCAAATCTTTTTGGTCCTTTGCGAAAAACATAAGTAGGAATTTTCGTACCAGTTCTTTTCCACCACTAACTTTGGAAGATGAACTTATTTCTACCGCTAAAGGAAAGGCAGAACTATTTGCTAAACAATTTGCTGCCAATTCAACCCTTGACCCTCCCTTAACACCAAGAAATCGTCTGGGCTGGATGACATACCAGCGGTCGTTTTAAAAAATGTACGACACAGGTATCTTTCCGGAGAGCTGGAAAGCTGCACGTGTTCAACCCATTCCCAAGAAAGGATCTAAATCTCTTCCATCTAACTATAGACCAATTTCAATTCTCTTAGTTCTTTGTAAAGTAATGGAAAAATTCATTAATTCACAAATTCTTAAGTATTAAAAAAAACACAAAATTTTGCACGACAGGCAGTATGGATTTCACCACAAAAGATCTACAGCAGATCTTCTTTCCTCTGCTTGAAAAAGTCTTTTGAGTGTCTAGATGAGTCCCAGATCGTTGCTCTTGATATATCCAAAGCTTTTGACCAGGTCTGGCATGCTGCACTTCTTAATAAACTTTCCTCCTATGGTCTTTCAACTAAACTCTGTACTTGACTCTCTAGTTTTCTATCTGATCGACGTATATCAGTTATTGTGGACGGCCATTCTTCAAGCTTTCACCAAGTTAATGCTGGAGTGCCTCAGGGCTTAGTTCTGGCACCAACATTATTTCTTCTTCACATCAACGACCTTCTTTCGTCCACAACTAATTCCATTCATAGTTTCGCCGACGATAGTACTCTTCACTCCAGTTTTCAGGTTCCTTAACCCATCACTAAACCTGATTTGGAAAACAAACGCAGAGCGATGCAGATATCTCTTTCGCAGGATCTTAATTTAATATTGGATTGGGGCGTCAAAAATCTCGTCCACTTTAATGCATCCAAAACACAATCATGTTCCTTGTCGCGAAAAGAGTCACCAAATACTCATCCTCTACTTATGAGCGGCCAAGTTTTACAGAGTAAAGACACCTTCAATCTTGTGGGCGTCACATTTGAAAGTAACCTTAACTGGCATAAACACATTGTATCTATAGCCACGGCAGCTTCAAAAAGCTTGATTTCTCTTTCGAGCGAAAAAGTATTTTTCCCCTTCTAATTTATACACTTTACTTGTGTCCCAAATCTCTCTCTTGTCCATCGTCGGGCTTTGGGGGATCTATCGCTTTTTTATAGGTACTTCCATGGCTTCTGCTCTGAAGAATTGTCCAGTATAGTTTCTCCATTAACGGTTCCCAACAGAGAAACTCGTGGTTCCGCGCGTATGCATCCCTATTCGGTCCAACTGGACAGGCCCCGAACTTCCCACTTTGTTCGTTATTTTATCCCTAGAGTTTTTAGAATGTGTAACCTCCTGCCCGCGCAGGTCTTTCTTGCCCCCATATCTTCAAGTATTTAAGTCCCGTGTCAACAAACTCCCTCTTACTTCGCATAAGACACCCACGGTACGTTAGTATTTAGGCTTTTAGTCTTCGTGGTTTGTCCAAAGATAAAAAAAATGTCATTTATTATTATTATTGTGTAGAAAATAGGTAATTAAATAAGTTAAGATGTAGAACTTAATAACTTAACTTTTTTAGCTTTTTGCTGGAAGGCTTAAAAGCTCTTGTTTGTTTTTTATGGCCATCTTCGACATACCTGATGCATCTCTTTAAATTTTTTTTTTGTGATAATATGCAATATCGTAAAAACGGCTTAAAAATATACTGTGGAAGGCTTTCGCGGCCATCTTCTGCTTATTCTGCTAAACTTGAGCTTTTTAGGCTATTCTGCCAGTCGTTGTAGATTTTGTATCCTGACGTTTGCCAGCGCGAGTGATTGGCATCCTCAGAAGTTTCCTAGTAGAGTACGTAGTACGCAAGTAGTCTACTAGAAACCTTCTGGGGATGCCAACCATTCGCGCTGGCGATACGTCAAGGATACAAAATCTACAACGACGGCCGAATAGCCCAAAAACTCTCGTTCGGCTTGAAAAAATTCAAAGTGTGATATATTTTTTCAAAGCTCATTTTTTAACTAAGAAAAGAAATTAAAAAACATCTTGATATAGCGGGTAAACGAGGCAGGATAGCGAACTGCGGGTTTCACCAGTAAGTAGGGCTTGAAATTTAAGACTTGCAAATGGGAGTCGGTTTTTGTGTAAAACAAGCAGAAACGTAAGTTCCTTATCGAAAGCGACGAAACAGTAAATATCTACCGTAAAATTGACAAAAATATTGTTACAAACTATTTCGAACATCTCGTATAAAAACACCTATCGTCGTTTTTATACCTTTTATCAAAGACAATTGTAGTTTCACTATAGACACCCAGAACAATGCTAAATTTTTGGTCATTAGCTTGGACGCGCGCTTCGGGGAATTTATGATGAAACGTAACAATTAGACTGGGTCAAAAAACAAAATGAAACAAAAAAAATATCCTAAAATTTTTAGCCCTTAATATTAACGTTGCTAGGTGCATCATTAACATTATTGATTTTTCAACAATTGTTGCATTTTTATTACAAAATCCCGAAATCAGTCCCTCTTTAATCTGTGATCAATTTATATTTTTGAAAAAAATTAAATTCTCTACAAAAAAGCTTTCTAAATAAATTTTCGTAGAACGAGCCGTTTTTTTATAATCGCGCCTTATACATTAACTGATTTTTTAAATTTTGTTACTTAGATTCTGGATATTTTAAACTATCCCAAATATCAATATCTTTATAAAAACAAATAATTATTCTTAAGTAAAATTTTATGCTCCATCAAAAAGGTCTCTTCAACATTTTTTCGATAAATTCATTCTTTTCAAAGTTATTCAATGTTAAAATAAATTATTATTTTAATTTCAACATTAAATAACTTTAAAAGGCATAAATTTATCGAAAAATGGTAAGAGACCTTTTTTCTAAGTAATAAAATTTAAAAAAAAAAATGTTTAAGGCGCGATTACAATAAATTTACCAAGAGAGCTAGATTTTTTTTTCGTCGTCATAAACAATATTTTTACAGTACCGTTAGAAAAATAAATATGTTGTTTTTTTGGTCCAGTCTAGTAGCTATGGTTACAACTACAACAACTTAAGTTATTAATATCTCGAAGTGAACACTACAAAAATCGAAACTATACTTACTCTCGGAGGTTTTCTGTCGACCTTTTATAATAACATCGCCGTTGAAAAGACATAAAGGCGTATCTCGTTTTTCGCAACTATTCAGAATAGCGAATTATATGAATTTCAACTTTTTATTTTATGCAGAAATCGAAAACCACTAAATATGTGATATTTATTTCACGACTAGTATAAGCCGTAAGAGGTAATTAACACTATAAATACTTAAAAATTATAGAAAATAAATTAATTTTATAATTTTTAGACATTTGTTTGAGAAACGCCTTTATTTCACGCTAATAAAAACGTAAAAAGGTAACAACATCAATGTGGTTATAAAAATAAATACAAACATTGGATAGGTACCTAATATCAAATTAATAAAGAACAAAATGATATTGTTTATTATACAATATAAACTGAAAATAGAACTAAAGTGATATTACTCGGACTAATAACTAAAACAAACTTTGGTATGTTAAATCAGTTAAACCGCTACTAAGCAAAAACACTATACCAAAATTAGCAGCTGAGAAAAGAGTTACATTACTTTAACTTACAAAAGTAGCTGATACCTAAAAAAGAAGTACAAACCAGCCCTAATCTGAGGTTTTATTTTTGTGAGGCAAGGACTTATAAAATTGCACGTGCTCAGGTAGTTTAATTACCGGCGTTTTGCCAGAACAGAGAGCAATTAAATCATTGTACTTTTCTGACGATATTGGTCGGAGACCAGAATTTAAATTATTAAGTTTTTTTGATAACACTGATTCGTTTTGTCGTTTTAAAGTGAGAGATCTATAGTTTTGATCTAAATGATCAGTTTTAAAAAAGATTTGGGAAATATTATTCTTCCGAACCTGAAATTCTACCATGTCGGTCCACTTAAATTGCAATCCCGTATCATCACTTCGTACAGACCGAACTCTGAGTTCTTCACTGAATTTTTTGAAGTCTAGAAAGTCATCAAAGGCCAAGGTGTACACTTCATAAGGTTTAGACGGTCTTGCCAGTCGAAAAATTGGTATAAATTGGGAGGGAACGAATAGATCACCAGCTTTTTTAATAGCGTATGAAATTGCACTGTGGGCAGAGTCTCCTTCACTCTGCCCATGATTAGTCGCGAAAAATCGAAGACTTATTTGTTTAACTAATTTGAGCTGCGAAATAATGTACAGGAGAGCTGTTGCTACAATGGTATTCCGATTCTGTCCACCGCAGCCGTCCGCAAATAAGTCAACTGTATGAACATTCTTTTCATCATACTTCAGCAAAGTTTTAAAAAGGGCTGTAGATATTTCTGAGGCACCTCGTCCTCTATCACACTCATTCCAAGTAAAACAGTAACACTCCCTTGATGCAATGTCATAAAATGTAAGATTATAAACAGCAAATCGTCTCTTATAAAAAATTGCGCCATCGTTTGAAATGGGTAAGTAAAGTACCTGTTGTAAGTCGAAACACATACAGAGCAGGCTATTATTATTTTGAGCAGCGATCTTACAGGTTATTTTAATATCACGCACGGCATTTTTCGATTTTATGTGTGCTTCATACGAATCTTGCATTTTCAGTTTAGTATCAACCGGTCCTTCAAAATAAGTTTTGCATATACTGCAAAGGTCCTTTTGGGTCTATGAAATGAAAAATTTGTGGTTTTAAAAACTTCTCGGTAAGTGGTAAAACTGGGTTTCTCCATTCCAGATTCTAATTCATTCAGGAACATTCTATACATTTTTTTTAAGTTAAATCGCTGTGAAGGTACTGCCGGCTACTATCTTTTCTGCAGTAATGTGACTCAACTTTTTCAAACCGATTATGAGTCGTAATTCTTTGTCTGTGAAATTCGTCTTTAATTTTTGCTGCGTGTGGTCTACCACCACGTTGATCCTTTTTGATTATACCAGTATCCATTATTTTTGCAAGCGTTGTTCTAATGGTTTTCTCTGTAATACCCAAAGTATTTATAAATAGCGTACGACATACTTTGATTTTACTGCCATCTAATGGAAGGTAAAAAAGTTGGTAAATTGACGTCGAGACTTTTCTATTGTAGTACACTTTTTGGGTTGCTGATGTATATGACGGGCAATAAATTCTCTTTGGCTATGAAGACTTCCTACGTTGTAAAAGTCTTTAAATATGACCTCCCTACATTTCTCACTAAACTTATCGCACTGTCTGCCACCTTTTTTACACCAAGCACTATTACACGGAGGTCCTAATTTTCGGGCGGAAACAGTTTTTTAGTAACAACCGAAACGTATTCTGCACCACCTAATCTCAGAGCTTGAGCAATCTTCTTTTGTTTGTACGAGGCACTTTGTTTGGTTCATATTCTCTAGGAGAGCCCTCAACTTGAAAATCTTCAGGATTTCTTTGTTCTTTGTGTTTCTTTTGCCTTTTTGGTTTCTTTAAAGATTTGTAACTTTCATCATCACTACTTAATCTATGATGTGTTTCACATGTAGGCACGTCTTCGTCAAAATGATCCCAACATAAAAGGGCCAAACAAGGAAAGCAAGAACTAAAAACTTCTCGCTTACAATGGTAAACTTTGCAAGTCTGAACATACGTTCTATCTTCTTGATCACTTAGATCGATGTGAGAAAAGGCGTCACTTTTGTCCTCAAAACTTACATCGATTGCCTTAGTTTCTTGTGTATTTTGTTGGGAAACGGCATCACTACTTTTATCCTCACCACTTACATCGATTGACTCAGGTTGCAAAATAAACGTTGGTTCCGGCAATTTAGTTTCTTGTGTATTATTTGGTTTAGATTCTATTACATTAGCGAGATGTTCAATAAGTTCATGTGATTCGTTTACAGTTCTTGAATTTGCCGCTACGAGACTTTCTTTTGCTAGTGGAGTTTCTAATTGGATTTTTTTATTTTCTGTGGCAATTTCAATAGTATTAGTAAGATTTTTGATATTTTCATTTTTACTTTTCTCCGCTAATTTGCTAAGCGGCTCGTTATCTTCACTAGAACTGGTTTCCCATCGAGCATATTCTGTTTCTGTAGTAATAATCGTCCCATAAAACCATTTACCATTATACAACATTTTTACCGCAGTACCAACTTTAAATTTCGATTTTTTTTCACTGTTTTTAATTCTCTAGTTGAAACACAATTTACAGATTTATCCATCCATTTTACTAAGACGTCCATGATTTTTTAAACCTATATAAAAAAAAATCGATATAGGAATGTATAATAATTTAGGCTTACGGGCATTACTTACAATTTTTAAATAAAAACTCCAACCGTTTGATAACTTCACGTGTTCATATTATTAATTAAACAACCACTACCTTAAACTACAATAAACTGACTGCCGATGCCGCGCCAATTCGTCTTTCTCGGCACGAGACGCGACACCCGACAGGATTAAACTCGCAAAAATTAAGATAGGCTTTTAATTTAACGCTAGATTTACCCTATAATACTGCAACGAATAGGCGTATCTCTAGATAGGCCTGCATTTTCACTTCAGTATGTGGGTCTTTAGGCCCTATCTCAAGAAACAGCTATACGTTTTAATATTTTAGTCAAATATTTGAGAAGCGCCCTAACTTTAAAAGTCTATACAAAATAAACCGTACCGAATTAAGATACGCGTCTTCGTCACGACATGGAAGATATAGGACAGCGTTCAATAGCATACTTATCTCAATTTAGGCCTTTTTCGAGATACGCCTTTATGTTTTGATACCGTCGACATGAACACGTCTAAAAAATTGTAGAAGTATCCCGTAAATTCTTTGGTACAGAATGGAATAAAAGTTCCCTATGGATAATTTGAGCGTTTTTGGACACCTCCTAGTCTGAGATCCGGTTATATAAATGGACCCCTTATCCGTTTTTTGATGAAATAATTTTAATTTAACAATAAAAGTTATCAACAAATAAATTCCCGGGAAGTTGGCAAACCATATCCTGGGCTAATATAGAATAATCAAAATTTTTATAATCCAAACTTTTAAAATTAATACTGTCACAAGTTTAAAAAATCTATACTAATATATAAAGAGGTAAAGTTTATAACTTTGTTTCTGAGTTTATGGGTTTGTGGGTTTGTTTGTTTGTAGCCGCTAATCTTCGGAAGTATTGAACCTTTTAGAAAAAAATCACAATCAATCAGAAAGCTACACTATTCAGAAATGATATAGACTATATTTTACTATAATTAAACAAAAAGTTTAGATATTAACGCCCAACGAAGTGGGCACGAGTCGGCTATCTTGGAAAAACTATAACGAAAATTCGATATTGACGTTACTATTCTCAACGGATTTTAATGCGTTTATTTAAATAGATAAAGTGATTCAAGAAAAAGGTTCATATGTGTAATAATATAAGAGAAAAACATATACAGGATGTTTAAAAAAATTGTTTACATTTAAAATTAGATATTGACGTTACTATTCTCAACGGATTTTGATGCGTTTTTAATAGACAGAGTGATTTAATTAATATGTATAATAATATAAAAAAATACATATACAGAGTGTTTAAAAAAGTTAACATTTAGAATTCCATATCGACTTTACTATTCTCAATGGATTTTGATGCGTATTTTTTAATAGATAGAGTGATTCAAGAGGAAGGTTTGTATGTATAATAAAGACAAAAAGAACTTTAATAGAGTGTTTCAAAACATAGTTTACATTTAAAATTTAATATTGACGTTACTATTCTCAACGGATGCGTTTTTTTAATAGATAGAGTGATTCAAGAGGTAAGTTTATATGTGTAATAATATTTTAAAAAACATATACAGAGTGTTTAAAAAAATAGTTTACATTTAAAATTCGATATTGACGTTACTATTCTTAACAGATTTTGATGCGGTTTTTTTATAGATAAAATGATTCAAGAGGGAGGTTTATATGTATAATAATATTAAAAAAACATGTACAAAGTGTTTAAAAAATAGTGTACATTTAAAATTCGATGTTACTTAACGGATTTTGATGCGTTTTTTTTAATAGATAGAGTGATTCAAAAGGGAGGTTAGTATGTATACTAAAGACAAAAAAGAACTTTAATAGTGTTTTAAAACATATTTTACATTTAAAATTCGATATTGACGTTAGTATTCTCAACGGATGGGTTTTTTAATAGATAGAGTGATTCAAGAGGTAAGTTTATATGTGTAATAATATTTAAAAACATATACAGAGTGTTTTAAAAATAGTTTCCATTTAAAATTCGATATTACTTAACGGATTTTATTGCGGTTATTTTTAATAGATATACTGTTTTAGGAGAAAGGTTTATATGTATAATATTATCCAAAAAAACAGATACAGAGTGTTTAAAAAAAACAGTTTACATTTAAAATTCGATGTTACCCAACGGATTTTGATGCGATTTTTTTATTGATGGAGTAATTCAAGAGAAAGGTTTATATGTATAATAATATTTAAAAAAACATATACAAAGTTTTTTAAAAAATAGTTTACATTTAAAATTAACAGTACTCAACCGACAAACTTTACAGTCAGTTGGTATTAAAAAATTTGTGACGGTATTTATGTCATAAATTTTAATAATAAAATTTTAAATTACACCATATCAGAAATTATTTATTGATAACTTTTATTGTTAAAAAAAAACTATATTTCATCAGAAAAACAGATAAGGGGACTACTTATATAGCCAGACCCTGTACTATTCGAAAGTAAGGAAAGCACTTAAAAAAACTAAGGTAAATTATTCAAATAAATTAACAAACTAAATTTATTAATCCTAACTCTCTACAATAATTTAAACAATGTTGACCTTAGCAGATAAGAAAGATAAAAAATAATTGATTAATATTTGTTTTTGTTTTTTTACCATGCTGTCCATGGGTATCTTTTAGAAATTAAAAGGCTTTAATTTTTTTTCCGAAAACAAAGCTAGATACGAAAAAATTTAGGAGACAAGAACGTTGCATTTTAAATTGATAAATTGAAAAAAAAATAAAAACTTTGTAAAAAGTCAGTGGCGTACTTTTTTTTCTTTTCTTTCAATAATATTGTCTGTGTTGCGTACTAAGACACCACTGGACCTAATAATCTTAATCTGGGTTGAGCTTTACTAGTGCCCTATTACATTAATTAAATGTACCAAATTTTATCTAAGTAATCAATCAAATAAAGGGGTTTTTAAGATATTTACAAACTATCGACTTCTTTTAAAACTTTAACGCTCTGTATCTTAATAATAAACCAAGTCCAGAAATATGTTTAAAAAGCTTTTTCGTAAAAACACATAAGAAATCACCCCCTTAAGTTTCGTATCTTAGTTAGGAAAACCCTGTATATTCCGTGGCTGTTACTCAATTCACGGATATCCGTGGAACTAACCTCTATTTCCGTCTCTGTATTGTATCCACGGATGCACATTAATATTTTTTCTCCGTGCCTTATCATACAGGGTGTTTCTAAACAAATGCGAAAAATTTTAAAAGTGATTCCATCTTCAAAATAATGGGTAGTTTAATAACATGGGGTCAAAAGTCAACCATTAGGGAGATATCGCGGTACAAAAATAGCGAAAAACAAATGTTTTTATTTTTTAATCTCAAAAACGAAAAAAGCTAGAATAACGAAATTCTACAAAAGTATTGCTAATATAAAAATATACTTTCCGAATATTTTTGAACTTTTTAGAGTTAATGGAAGTGGTGGAAATAGGTTTATCGTTTTTGCTAACCAAATTTAAATAAACACTTAAGCAATGATCTTCAAAAAAGCGTGTTAAAAATAAAAATTATGATGGATTGATTTATTTAGAAACTTTTCAAATCCAGTATTTTTTCGTTGAACTTACCAATTTTGAATAAAAAAATTAAACTTCAGGGTAGGTTTTTTTATGTTTAGTCTGCCGTTCAACGGCTTTTTTTAAATAATAGATTTAAAACATTTATAGTACTGATGAGATGAAAAAAAGTCATTGTCAATAAAACAAATTCAATTGTTTAGGGCAAAATGACATAAAATAACTAATTTAAAAATAATTATGTCCAAACTAAGTTATTTTTTATTAAAAATATATCTTGGTATACTTTGTTATGAAGCTGATAAAAAGGCCTATTTAAAAATGTCATAGCCAACTATGGTTTTTATTTAAAAAATGCAAGTTTATGTCGTAGTTTAAAAACGAACTACTATATTAAATATCGGATTTTACCTTTTTAATAAACAGATAAATATCTACAAGTTTCCTATTTACACTATTTTTCTCTTTTAAATATTAACTGAGCTATAGAGGAAAAAAGATTTTTAGAAAAAACGGTTTTTTAAAATATCTAGTAAACCCTGATTTTTTGGAAGAAACAAAAAGTGATTTAAGCTTTAAAAACTGTAATTCTTTTTCCATTCCAACCATCTCTGTAGCTGCAGCGGTTTCCGAGGTCCCTTCTCTATACATCGAAAAAAACTCGCCCTGTATAAATCGTAGCGTGCCGGGACGAAAAAATGTATTTTATAAAAAAATCTATTTATCTGCTGTCACCTATTAGGCCATTTGTAATATGTCTTAATTTGACATTACTTGGTAGTTTTGTTTTAAAGCAAAAAAATATTAAAGACATTTTTTTGTTATTTTTTTTGCGATATCTCCCTAATAGTTGACTTTTGACCCCATGTTTATTAAGCAAACTACCTCTTTTTTAATCAAAGAATAACCTCCCAAAATTTTTTGCATTTGTTACGAAATACCCTGTATATCTCGTGGTGTGTTAATTTGCGGATATCCGTGGTGGGTGGCGATGGACACTTTGTTTCTTCAAAAGATGTTAATTTATAATAAATACTATTTTATAAAAATTGCGTTTTATTTAATGCTACCTCTGTATAATCATATACAGGGTGTTCAAACTTAAGTCGGCACTATTGCTAACTTTCCTATTATTAGAGATACCAGTTTGGTTAAATTGGCAAAGAATAATTGTATCTTTTTACGCTGATTACCATGGTAATATCAGAAAAACAATTAAACATCTAGGTCAGGTGATATGCGGAAATGCGAACTTTTTTAAATGGAATGATACAATCTTTATTTTACTTTTGCATTCTACGTAAAATTCTAATTAAAAAGTTTTATATTAAATCCTATTCAAAAGTTAGTACTTTTTGAAAAATTAAGAATTAAATATTGCCATTGCAATATTTGGTAAAAATTAAGTCGGCACTATTGCTAACTTTCTTATGAGATACGACTTTGGTTAAATAAGAGAACATTTGTATTTTTTAAGCTGATTAACATGGTAATGTCAAAAAAACAATTGTACTTCTAATCATATCAAACCTTATTTAAAAGTTAGTAGTTTTTGAGATATTAAGAGTTAAATATTGTCATTGTAATATTGGGTAATGATTAAGTCGGCACTATTGCTAACTTTCTTATTATAAGAGATACGATTTTCGTTAAGTTAGAAAAGATTTGTATTTTTCACGCTGATTAACATGGTAATACCAAAGAAACATTTGAACATGGGGGTCACGTAATATGTAGCAAAACGTTTTTTTTTGTTAATGAAATGCAATAATTCTTGTTTTAATTTTTTACTATAAAACCCACGGCTTTGGTTAAATTTTATTTAACCTAAATCATATCTAATCTGTTATAACTGTTAATATCTCAAAAACCATTTACTTTCAAGTTAAATTTGATACACATACTTTTTTAAACTAGAAGTTTACGTAGAATGCAAAGGTAAAAGAAAAATTGTGGCATTTCATTAAAAAAGTACGTCTAGCCGCATATTACGTGACTTAAATGTTTAATTGTTTTTCTAACAATACCATATTAATCAGCGTAAAAATATACAATGTTTTTTTAATTAAAGCAGTCGTATCTCTTATAATAATAAAGTTAGCAATAGTGCCGACTTAATTATTACCTAATAATGCAATGAAAATATTTAACTCTTAATATCTCAAACTGAGTTTTGAAGAAGGTTTGGTTTAACTTTTTTAATTAGAATTTTACGTAGAATGCAAAAGTGAAATGGAAATTGTAGCATTCTATTTAAAAAAGTACGTTTTGGTGCATATCACGTTACCTAGATGTTTAATTGTTTTTCTGATATTACCATGTTAATCACCGTAAAATGATACAATTATTTGCCATTTTAACCAACCTCGTATCTCTAATAATAAAAAAGTTAGCAATAGTGCCGACTTAACTTTGAACATCCTGTTTTTTTATGGTATATTGCTACAATAATGCAGGATCCGGCTCTAACTGCTTTCTTGTAATGGCGAATTCAAGGTCAAATTTTGTAAATATTATATGTAAAATATTAAAATGGAAGGGAACTCTTTGTTTGACCTCCGGACAGTGCTGATGTGCGTAAAGGACTACAAAGTTCTTCCCGGAGTGGCGGTTAGAGGTGCCGTACGGACGTTTTTACCTTTGGGGATCAAGGAAAGATTCACGCTAAATTGACGGCATCTTTCTTCGGGATCTAAGCGCTGTGAGCGAAGATTCCTATAAGCTGATGGTATCCTGTTTGGTGGTGAACACGAGGTATTTCTCAAATGGTGGGAAATAGATGGGCGTGCCATGGGAACTGTCAGTAGTGAAAGTGAAGGTTATACGTATCACCAGTAGCAGGTCTTGGTTTGACAGCCGACAATTTATGCATTGCATCGATTGTTGAATTATTTTATTTTCGTTTTGGAATTTCTGGGAGCTACGAACTCGATTATCCAGATTTTCCGCCGACGAAGCCCTGTAAAGCATAGTCCGGAAGGAGAGTGGTGGATTGGACCTGAAGGGACCAAAACTAAGAAAAAAAAATAGAAATAGAATAGAATTAAAATGGAAATGTTAGTAAGTAACCTGCCCGATTGTCGGTTTTTCGCCGACTCTATGTTTGCTGGGATGGGTTTTTTTTAAGTGTTATGTTTCTGAAAACATACGAATTACAATGAAATACGTATTGGGTAAACTGTGGCTCTTTATTCTAGGGGTGTGCGAATATCATTCGAATTGAATCGAATTAAATATTAATATTCGATTCGAAATTTGAATCGAATAATTCAAATTTCCGTATTAGTCGAAATTCGACGAATAATTCAAAAAATTCCTCACTAATTATCAAAATATAAATGGATTCTACATTTTTCGAGCTACAAACTTATAAATTAAATTATTCAAATATCAATTGTAATAATTGAAAATATGTTTTAAGTATTACTTATCGGAGTAATGTATTTAAATTTGTTTAGCCATAATTCCCATTTTGTACATAATTTAATATTTAATTTGCTTGATGATTTATTAATTTTCTGCGATATTCTAAACCAAGCTTTGGAAAATTTATAACATAGTACGTATGGGTTCTGGATGATTTGTACCGTGCATCACTTTTACATATTCCATATTAACACCGCTATGTTGTTTCTTTTCGTATTGACGACGTAATTTTAATGGATAATAAATCTTTTTAGGGGGTAGTTTCAGTTACTGCTTTCTTTGTTTATCAGTTTTTTTATAATTGATTAACTTTAATATATTTTAATTTGTTTTCATGAGTAGCGGATACTTTAGTACAGTTATTTACAAAAACAATACTAAAAAGATAGCTGATTCCAACGCATGCGCACAAAAAATTGTGATAAAAAGGCCCATAAAGAAGAACTACGACCTACATCGTAGCCGTAGTCACCGGAGTATGTAAAAGTGTAGTTAGAAAAACTTTTTCTTGATATCATCAGTTTTAACTGTTTTGTGTCTGTTTAACTTGTTTTCGTATGATTACCCTCTTATGAATAGACCCAAGTAAGTATCTATTTATCCTGTTTACTTTAGTTAAGGTAGTAAACAGAGGTTTTAGATTTTAGGAAGCATAAGGTAGATGTACCATTTGTGGCCACTTTAAGCAATTTCCTAACTTCTTAGAAGAATTAAAGTAACTGTAATGAAGTATGGCCTAACAAAATGTGAATTAATACCGTTGTTATTGTATCAATATTTAATTTATAAAACATTTAAGCCTTTAAACTTTACTTTAGTACAAAAAATAAATAATATTTTATCTTTTCTCCTTTTGTACCACTTGTGGCCATCGATGCACCATTCATGGCCAGTGGTTGCACCATTTGTAGCCATAGTAAATACTATGTGCTATTTAAGCAAATTTTATTATTATTTACAGTTTATTATTAAAATATCATTTTATTTTTAAATTATCTTAACGAAATACAGAGTGTTTATCACATTTTGTCAATTTGGACAGACACCTATAACTTTCCTGTTATTAGAGATAAAAATAAGATGTAAGTGGCAAAGTTTTAGGGATTTTCACGTAAAATTCAGTGGCGCACCTATATTTTTTCCATCAACTCTTTTTAAAGTTACAACACAAACCTGTTAATTTTTTAAATAAAATACCCTGTTTTGTAAATCACCCCAAAAAAAATGTTAAAGAGAGCTGTTAAGAGAAAAAAATATGCCAATTGATATGTGTTTCTTAATAGTTTAAAAATTTAATTCAATTTGTAATGTTAGTTTTGCGCGGCACTATGGGATAAAAATCCATTAATTTGGCCAAAAAGCAACTTTGAAATTTTAGTGGCTCATGCTGTATATTTAAAAGTACATACTCCATACTACATGTTCACGACTTCTATTAGGTTAATAAGAAACTTGAAAAGGTATTTTAAGGATCAATGAAAATCATACAACTAAAAATCATTAAGTATCAACTAAAAACTGTTTTAGCTTTGTCGAAAAATTTGCAATAATTTATATTATTCTTACCCATGTACACATAAATATACAACATTTATTCTACTAAGTTTATGTTTATATTTTTTTAATTTAAAAGGTTTTTCATTTTAAAATTAACATTTTTAGTCCTATAATGTATATCTTAAAAGATAAAAGCATTCTGATAAAAGATACAGATTCTACAGAATCTACTTAGCAAAGCAGTGTTTTTATTTATTTTATATGGTAAAAAATTAAGAAAGTTGGGAAGATGTTACTTTATTACGCCTTTAAGTATAATTTAAAAAATATTTTTCAGATTTGGATTGTCATATTTTCGAAACAAATTGAGATATACATATCAAATGTAGTATTTTTAAAGCTTTTTAAAAGATCTTTTTGGTGGTAATATAATATACAAAGGGTTCCATTTAAAAAATCATACTTATTGTCGTACCCTGTATATCATATAAAATAATAATCAACCGATTACTGATTAGAAAACTACAGAATTAACCAAACATGCTGATATTTTAGTTTATTTTGTACAATAAAAAATAATTCTGTTGAAGAAGAAATTAATCGTTATGTTTTGATCTTGCAAACGTCATTTTTGACATAAAATTTAAAATAAGTCAAAAACGGTTGGACCTAGGTATAGAACATTATACATAAATTATGTTTAGAATTTTATGTAGAATCCTAAAAATAAATAATTTATAGGGTTTTCTATTTAAATTAGTTGTTCTTGACATTAACTTCCGGTATAACCGGACGTGGTAGAGCTGTCAAAATATTTTAGTTGTATGTCCCTCACTGACTTTATAATGTAACCAAATTTTTAATTTTTTTAAATCGTACTTTTTGAGAAATCGATCGCGGCAGTTCCCGGTGGGACTCCCTGTATATAAAGAGGTAAAGTTTGTAACTTTGTACATGGGTTTGTTTGTAGCCCCTAATCTTCGGGAGTACTAAACCTATTATTAAAATTCTTTCACAACCAGAAAGCTACAGTATTCAGGAGTGTAATAGGCTATAATTTACCATAAATAAACAAAAAGTTTAGATATTAACGCCCAACGAAGTGGGAACAAGTCGGCTATCTTGGATAAACGTGTCTACGAATGGACTTTTAACTCTACCTCTAAAATTTTTTATTTTTATTATTACAAAACAAAAAATCTTTGTCTAAAAAGCTAAAAGCCATATTAAAAAATGCCCTATGATATACAGGGTGGTTCAAAATCGCAAAAATAAATTTTAAAAATCAAAAAAAAATTGCAAATTTATTTGGAAACTACCTAATACAAAAGCATTAAAAAGTAAGTTTTATACAATTTTTATCATTTATGATTACTCGGGAAAATTAAGTATTAACTAAAATAATCTTCACATATGCAAACATTATAAAGTTAAGTTAAAATGCATGTAAATATTATCCAAAGGGTAACGATTTATTTAACAAAAATTAAAATTTCTATTACGTGTTAGTATTTAAATAAGTAAGTACTTACAAAAATATTCATAACAGATTTTTGAATCTCCCTGTATATCATAAGGCGGTTCTTTTTAACGCTTTTGTTTTAAAAAATCTCTTTTCTTTCTACGTAATTGTAAAAAATATTTTTTAATTTGTTCTTTTTACGTTAACCTTAAGTTATTCCAGAAACCATAATCAATGGAAAAAAATTATTTTAAACTTTGAATTACGTTTTTTTATTTTTAATTATTATTAATTACTATTAGAATAGTAGGTAGTATCAAAAATACATTCTATTTTTTTCAAAGTTATATTTCGCAATTTTAAACCACCTTGTATATCCTGCAGCGATTTTTTTCTTTTCTTCAACACCGATATTTTCTTATTTAAAATATATCTTGTTTTATATATATATATATACTTTGTTTTATGATTCTTTGACCAAAATTATAAATTTATAAGAGTAATTTTTCTTGGATTCAGGTCAGTTAAATAAATATTAAAATGGTTAAAATGTCGTATTTTATTTATTTTTTTAGGCAAAATTTGACTTTTTGCGAATTGCATTCAGAAAAATAAAAACGCTGACTAACAGCGGTCTTAGCATGCTAAGTTGGCTAGCCGATGGGACCTCCTAAATGTACCCAATGCAAAACGAAAAGCACAAATTCTCACATTTCCGACCTCCAACCGTCTAAACTCGGGTTTATGTCGTAATCCTCTCCAGTATACAGTACATTTCGATTAACACGAACAACGCCGTATAATTTTGTTATTTGTATATCTACTTGTAAAAAAATCCTTTAAAACATAACATTTACTTTTTTTTAATTGACTGGAAAATTGAATTTTCCACTCAATTTTTAAGCGGAAAATGCTATTTTACAGGACTAATTTACTTTCCGGTCCCTAGTTTACTTTCCGGTCTCTCATTTACTTTCCGGTCCCTGATATCAAAAAATCCTGTTAGCCATGACAAAAATTGTCAGAGTTCAATTGTTACTATTTGACAGTTCAAGATATTGTAAAGTAAAGAAAGCATCATTTTGCCAAAATGGAGTCAGACATGGAAAATCCAGATGAAATAATTGAAGCAGCGTCCTTATTGTCGTTTAAATATAACATTAAAAATTTACACATTTTTTTCCGGTCAATTAAAAAAAATTATGTACAATACTCGACCGGAAATAATCTTTACGGTTCTCCTCAAAACTACGTACAGGACTCGCCTACGGCTCGCCCCTGTAAATGTTTTTTCGTCGACCCGTAAAATACCATTTTCCGGTCTAGTAACGTAAATAGCTATTAAGGGCACATTTTTGTGTCAAAATGTACTTGTTAGGCCACTATTCCGTCCCGTCACCGACACAAACATCAAAAAGTGCAAATAGGAAAGGAAGTCAAATGATACCTTATTTTAAAGGGTTGTAAATTTTCCCTTTATTGGTATTTGGTTTTTCAAAATCGATTTAGTAGTTTTAGAAAAAATCACCTTAACCTAGCCTGTGGCTTACCCCTTTAATATTTCTATTGTTTAAAATTTTAAAATAAAATTTGGTACGCATGTATGTATATCACATAAATTTGCATTGTATTACGAATGCATTTGTTTTTTTAGTACTTTGGTTTTAGCCAGCAACGATCTTAGTTTTTTTTATCTTTGAAAAGGCACTCGGTATTTTTTACTACAATAAATTGAAAATAACATTCCTACTTTTTGACATATTATTTCTAGATATGTATGTATAACTTTAAATTTGTATTCTAGAGTGTCAAGAATTCATGTTACTCGAAAAGTATTTTTTTCTTTAAATTATGAAACACGTACCGGGTGCCTTATAATGGATTTAATAGAAAACAATGACATTGAAGGGATATACACACACCAAATTTATTTTAATATTTTAAAAAGTAAAAAGGCACGAGCCACCAGTATTAAGGGTGAATTTTCTCGGAAACTAAAAACTTTTAAGCTACGACATAAACTTGCACTTTTATAATTGGAAAACCATAGTTGGCTATGACATTTTTAAAGAGGCCTTTTTATAAGCTTCATAACGATGTATAACAAGATATACTCTAAATAAAAGATAACGTAGTTTTGGACATACTAATTTTTAAGTTTGTTTTTTCTAGTTGGCCGCGAAAAAAGTGAACTATTTAATAGTACTGTTGAAAATTCCTTTTCTTTCTTTTTGACAGCCTTTCCAATAATTATTTTAACTCTCATATGCTTGTAAAACGCAGCCCACAGACGTGCAGGTGTACCCACGGTCTGCCCACGGTAGACCTGTACAGTTTTTTATTCAGGTAGACCTGAGACCTGAGCGTGTGTGGGGCAATCAGGTATAACTGTACGGTTTTAACTGCACAGTTTTTTTCCTTCGGTCGGCCGTAAACAGATTTCTTTTTAATGAATAATAAAGTTTAACAGGTAAAGGATATAGAGGAAGTTCGGTAAATATGGAATAGTCTGGGTAATATGGAATATCAATTATTTCTCTAACCATAAGCGCCATCTTACGACCGGATCGCCTATTAAGCAGCTGTAGTTCACCAATCGTCCGTGTACATACAGGAAAACGTCTATCGTAGGAGACGAAACCATTAGCACCTGAATTTTGATTCCGAGAGGTATAGTGTTTTATACCGGCTTTGGAATTTATCGTTTATTTCTGTTCATTCCCATAATATATCAGTTTCTTGATAAGGTATGTATTGTATAGGAATAAATGCATGTAAAACGCAGTGTTTTGTTTGGTTAGTTGCATCCACAATAGATTAGTTAACGCAAATATTATATTGAGGTTATGCGGATAATATGGAATATCTCATATTACCCGCCAACACACCTATTCCATTTAACCCGAGTATTCCATAATACCCGACATGTGAAATTTTCTGTTTTTTACAGTTCTACAATGTCACTTAGTACCTTCAATCAAGGTCAAAGGCAGAAATGGGACCTTGAGAACATGCGGAAAGCAATTGACGCCGTTAAACAAAAGAAAATGGGTTTTTAGCAGCTGCCAAAAAATATAATGTGCCTCGTAGTACACTTTTTAGGCTTTGTAAAGACAATACAGATTTATCACGAAAGACATCACTTGGGAGAAAACCAGTTTTACCTGCAGCTTTAGAAGACGAACTAGTAACTTATCTCTTAGAGATGGAACGGAAATATTTTGGATTAACACGTCAAGATGTGCGTAGAATGGCTTTTCAGTTAGCACGACGAAACAACTTGCCAAATACATTTTCCATTCTAAATGAAACCGCGGGAAAGGACTGGCTTTATGCATTTTTAAAACGACATAAAAACACTTTAAGTATAAGGAAACCTACGGGAACATCTGTTGCTAGAGCAGTAAGTTTTAGCAAGGAAAATGTCTGTCAATTTTTTGATTTACTCGAGGATGTAATGGATAAATTTAAGTTTACTCCTAATCGCATCTATAATGTAGATGAGACAGGGCTCTGCATTGTTCAAAATAAATGTCCACAGGTTATTGCGATGAGAGGAAAACGGCAAATAGGAGCAATAACTTCAGCAGAAAGAGGCTCTCTCGTAACTGTGGTTCTTTGTATGAACGCAGCTGGGAATTTTGTACCTCCAATGATTATTTTTCCAAGAAAAAAGTCAAGTGAGCAGCTAAAAAAGGGGCTCCTCCAGGATCCATTTTTGCATTCCATCCATCTGGGTGGATTCAAACCCATTTATTCACCCAGTGGTTTGAACATTTTTGGATTATTCAAAACCAAATGAAGATAATCCAGTCCTACTGGTATTGGACGGACATCATTCACACACCAGAAATCTTGATGTGATTCTGACAGCTAAACAAAATTTCGTCACGATTATTTGCCTACCACCACACTCAACCCATAAAATACAACCGTTGGACAAAACGGTAATGGGAGCATTGAAAACTTACTATAATGAAGAAGTAAGAGTTTTTATGAGACAGAATAATCGAGCAATAACTCATTTTGATATGTGTGAGTTGTTTGGAAACGCTTATCTGAAAATTCAGACAGGCGAGAAAGAGCGATAAAAGGTTTTAACATCACAGGAATTTACCCTGTAAGACGGGGAATCTTTACAGAAGAGGATTTTATAGCTGAACGTCATCCATTAAATGAAATACAATTAGAGTCAGATCAAGAAAGAAGTTTTGAAACGCATCCTACTGATATTATTCCACTACCAGAAATTAAAAAGAAAGCGGGAACACGAGGTAGAAAATGTGGTAAGTCAAAAATACTCACTTCAACGCCAAACAAAGAAGAGCTGGAGGACAGCATCAGAATTCAAAGAGAAAAGTTGTGAGAAGAATAGACGATGATGCTCCAGGGCCTAGTGGGGTTATTTCTAAATCCAAAAGAAAAATCCAAACCACGTATGAGATCGACGTCTACTTCAGAGTCAGAAGATGAAGCTTCCTGGGAAAATTTAGTTAGAAGAAAGTCCAACATGAACGATGACTCTTCAGATGATGATATTCCTCTAAATATGTTGATATCGAAAAACCAAATTCAGATGCAGAATGCATTTTTGTGAAGGTTTGTTTTCCAGAAGCAAAGCTGGTGAAATATGGGTGCAATGTCAGATGTGTGAGGGATGGGCACATGACGCCTGCACTGGAAATGAGCGTGACGTGTATATTTGCGATTTCTGCTCATAAATTATGTTCGAAAAATAAAATAAACGTTTTTTCATTTAGTAAAATCTATTCCATATTACCCGATAGTAGTATTCCATATTATCCGCCACTTTTTCACACCCCAAAAATGACATCACTGCAAATTTTTTCATAAATTTCCCTTAATGTGTAACATTTTACAACTTGTATGCTTTTTCCATGTAACCAATATATTACCTCATTCACTTATGTATGTAATGAATTTTTCAGTGTGCTCATACAAATTAGAGCTATGCAAAAGAATAGGTATTCCATATTTACCGAACTTCCTCTAATAATTAAAAATTATATAATTTAAATAAATGTTTAGGTTAAATGACAAATACGGTATTGCTGTGCCACAATATATGTAAATAGTTTCGTTTTATTTTATTGTTTTTTATTTGATTTTTTTAAGAATAAAATATTTCTTATTGAGGCCTTTAAATACTTTCCTTCTTTGATAAAATGTATTATACAGGGTATACTATTTTCGATGTTTAGTACAGTGATCTTGAAAACCGCTTCCGCTACAGAGATGGATAAATGGGAAAAGAACTGTATTTTTAGTGCTTAGTTTAAATCGCTTTTTATTTCGTTAAGAATAATCATGGCTTACTAGATGTTTTCAAAAAACCGTTTGATCCACTTTTTTCTTCCGTAGCTCAGTTAATATTTGAAATAGAAAAAAAGTGTAAATAGGGAACTTGTAGATAACTATCTTCTTACTAGAAAGATATAACTCGAGGTATTTAATTTAATAGTCCGTTTTTGACCTTCGACATTACCTATATATATATATATTTATAAGAGTAATTTTTCTTGGATTTAGGTCAGTTAAATAAATATTAAAATGGTTAAAATGTCATATTTTATTTACTTTTTAGGCAAAATTTGACTTTTAACAAAAATAAAATATGACATTTTAACCATTTTAATATTTATTTAACTGACCTAAATCCATATATATATATATATATATATATATATATATATATATATATATATATATATATATATATATATATATATATATATATAGTTATATCTTTCTAGTAAGAAGATAGTTATCTACAAGTTCCCTATTTACACTTTTTTCTATTTCAAATATTAACTGAGCTACGAAGAAAAAAGTGGATCAAACAGTTTTTGAAGCATCTAGTAAGCCATGATTATTCTTAACGAAATAAAAGCGATTTAAACTAAGCACTAAAAATACAGTTCTTTCCCATTTATCCATCTCTGTAGCGGAAGCAGTTTTCAGATCAATGTACTAAACATCGAAATAGTATACCCTGTATATACATTTTATCAAGAAGGAAAGTATTTAAAGGCTCAATAAAAATATTTTATTCTTAAAAAAAATCATAAAAAACAATAAAATAAAACGAAACTATTTACATATATTGTGGCACAGCAATACCGTATTTGTCATTTAACCTAAACATTTATTTAAATTATATAATTTTTAATTATTATATCCTTTACCTGTTAACCTTTATTATTCATTAAAAGAAATCTGTTTACGACCGACCGAAGGAAAAAAACTGTGCAGTTAAACCTGATTGCCCCACACGCTCAGGTCTCAGGTCTACCCGAGTAGTGTTTCGGCCGACCGGAGAAAAACAACTGTGCAGTTAAAACCGTACAGCTATACCTGATTGCCTCACACACGCTCAGGTCTCAGGTCTACCTGAATAAAAAACTGTACAGGTCTACCGTGGGCAGACCGTGGGTACACCTGCACGTCTGTGGGCTGCGTTTTACAAGCATATGAGAGTTAAAATAATTATTGGAAAGGCTGTCAAAAGAAAGAAAAGGAATTTTCAACAGTACTATTAAATAGTTCACTTTTTTTCACGGCCAACTAGAAAAAAACAAACTTAAAAATTAGTATGTCCAAAACTACGTTATCTTTTATTTAGAGTATATCTTGTTATACATCGTTATGAAGCTCCATCACGCTGGAACCCGCTTTAGAAAAAAACCTAATTTTTTTAGCTCATTTATAACTACAAACGCTACAAATGATTGTAGTAAAGTTTATTTGTTTGTAGTACCAATAATTACGCAGCTAACCTAATAAATGTTGTTCTAAGACAGAAAAAAAATAAAACTGCGTTAAAAATTTTGGAATACACTTAAAATTGTTTGTAGTTTATTGTAGCGACGAAAAAAATTCTTAATCCCATACAAGTCAAAAAATTTTTAAACATAACATAGCCATGGGAAGACAAAACAATTGTTCAAAACTTTTTTATCTCATTTATAACTACAAACGCTACAAATGATTGTAGTAAAGTTTATTTTTTGTAGTACCAATAATTACGCAGCTAACCTAATAAATGTTGTTCTAAGCCAGAAAAAAATAAAACTGCGTTAAAAATTTTGGAATACACTCAAAATTGTTTGTAGTTTATTGTAGCGACGAAAAAAATTCTTAATCCCATACAAGTCAAAAAATTTTTATCCGTTACCTTGCCATGGGAAGACAAAACAATTGTTCAAAACTTTTTTATCTCATTTATAACTACAAACGCTACAAATGATTGTAGTAAAGTTTATTTTTTTGTAGTACCAATAATTACGCAGCTAACCTAATAAATGTTGTTCTAAGCCAGAAAAAAATAAAACTGCGTTAAAAATTTTGGAATACACTCAAAATTGTTTGTAGTTTATTGTAGCGACGAAAAAAAATTCTTAATCCCATACAAGTCAAAAAATTTTTATCCGTTACCTTGCCATGGGAAGACAAAACAATTGTTCAAAACTTTTTTTATCTCATTTATAACTACAAACGCTACAAATGATTGTAGTAAAGTTTATTTTTTTGTAGTACCAATAATTACGCAGCTAACCTAATAAATGTTGTTCTAAGCCAGAAAAAAAATAAAACTGCGTTAAAAATTTTGGAATACACTTAAAATTGTTTGTAGTTTATTGTAGCGACGAAAAAAATTCTTAATCCCATACAAGTCAAAAATTTTTTAAACATAACATAGCCATGGGAAGACAAAACAATTGTTCAAAACTTTTTATCTCATTTATAACTACAAACGCTACAAATGATTGTAGTAAAGTTTATTTTTTGTAGTACCAATAATTACGCAGCTAACCTAATAAATGTTGTTCTAAGCCAGAAAAAAAATAAAACTGCGTTAAAAATTTTGGAATACACTCAAAATTGTTTGTAGTTTATTGTAGCGACGAAAAAAATTCTTAATCCCATACAAGTCAAAAAATTTTTAAACATAACATAGCCATGGGAAGACAAAACAATTGTTCAAAACTTTTTTATCTCATTTATAACTACAAACGCTACAAATGATTGTAGTAAAGTTTATTTGTTTGTAGTACCAATAATTACGCAGCTAACCTAATAAATGTTGTTCTAAGCCAGAAAAAAATAAAACTGCGTTAAAAATTTTGGAATACACTCAAAATTGTTTGTAGTTTATTGTAGCGACGAAAAAAAATTCTTAATCCCATACAAGTCAAAAAATTTTAAACATAACATAGCCATGGGAAGACAAAACAATTGTTCAAAACTTTTTTATCTCATTTATAACTACAAACGCTACAAATGATTGTAGTAAAGTTTATTTTTTTGTAGTACCAATAATTACGCAGCTAACCTAATAAATGTTGTTCTAAGCCAGAAAAAAAAATAAAACTGCGTTAAAAATTTTGGAATACACTCAAAATTGTTTGTAGTTTATTGTAGCGACGAAAAAAATTCTTAATCCCATACAAGTCAAAAAATTTTTAAACATAACATAGCCATGGGAAGACAAAACAATTGTTCAAAACTTTTTTATCTCATTTATAACTACAAACGCTACAAATGATTGTAGTAAAGTTTATTTTTTGTAGTACCAATAATTACGCAGCTAACCTAATAAATGTTGTTCTAAGCCAGAAAAAAAATAAAACTGCGTTAAAAATTTTGGAATACACTCAAAATTGTTTGTAGTTTATTGTAGCGACGAAAAAAATTCTTAATCCCATACAAGTCAAAAAATTTTTATCCGTTACCTAGCCATGGGAAGACAAAACAATTGTTCAAAACTTTTTTATCTCATTTATAACTACAAACGCTACAAATGATTGTAGTAAAGTTTATTTTTTGTAGTACCAATAATTACGCAGCTAACCTAATAAATGTTGTTCTAAGCCAGAAAAAAAATAAAACTGCGTTAAAAATTTTGGAATACACTCAAAATTGTTTGTAGTTTATTGTAGCGACGAAAAAAATTCTTAATCCCATACAAGTCAAAAATTTTTTATCCATTACCTTGCCATGGGAAGACAAAACAATTGTTCAAAACTTTTTTATCTCATTTATAACTACAAACGCTACAAATGATTGTAGTAAAGTTTATTTTTTGTAGTACCAATAATTACGCAGCTAACCTAATAAATGTTGTTCTAAGCCAGAAAAAAAATAAAACTGCGTTAAAAATTTTGGAATACACTTAAAATTGTTTGTAGTTTATTGTAGCGACGAAAAAAATTCTTAATCCCATACAAGTCAAAAATTTTTTAAACATAACATAGCCATGGGAAGACAAAACAATTGTTCAAAACTTTTTTATCTCATTTATAACTACAAACGCTACAAATGATTGTAGTAAAGTTTATTTTTTGTAGTACCAATAATTACGCAGCTAACCTAATAAATGTTGTTCTAAGCCAGAAAAAAATAAAACTGCGTTAAAAATTTTGGAATACACTCAAAATTGTTTGTAGTTTATTGTAGCGACGAAAAAAATTCTTAATACCATACAAGTCAAAAAATTTTTATCCGTTACCTTGCCATGGGAAGACAAAACAATTGTTCAAAACTTTTTTATCTCATTTATAACTACAAACGCTACAAATGATTGTAGTAAAGTTTATTTTTTTGTAGTACCAATAATTACGCAGCTAACCTAATAACACAAAACCGCCCTGTTATCAAATAGACATATTTCGTTTAAGTATGATGCTGATCAATTATAAACTGAGATATGTACTACAAAAAAGCAACGGTATTTTCAGCGTTAATCTATAATTATAGAGAAACTAAATAATACTGCGAAAAAAATCTTATTCCTTAATTAGTCAAAAATTATAATAAATAAATAAATAAAAATACCATAGCTGTGGGAAGTCAAAAACTTGCTCGAAAACTAAACTATTCCATTAAATGTAGTATAGTTCATTTTGTGTGTGTGTGTGTGTGTGTGTTTTGAACAATTGTTTTGTCTTCCCATGGCTATGTTATGTTTAAATATTTTTTGACTTGTATGGGATTAAGAATTTTTTTCGTCGCTACAATAAACTACAAACAATTTTGAGTGTATTTCAAAATTTTTAACGCAGTTTTATTTTTTTTTCTGGCTTAGAACAACATTTATTAGGTTAGCTGCGTAATTATTGGTACTACAAAAAATAAACTTTACTACAATCATTAGTAGTGTTTGTAGTTATAAATGAGATAAAAAAGTTTTGAACAATTGTTTTGTCTTCCCATGGCTATGTTATGTTTAAATATTTTTGACTTGTATGGGATTAAGAATTTTTTTCGTCGCTACAATAAACTACAAACAATTTTAAGTGTATTCCAAAATTTTTAACGCAGTTTTATTTTTTTTTTCTGGCTTAGAACAACATTTATTAGGTTAGCTGCGTAATTATTGGTACTACAAAAAATAAACTTTACTACAATCATTTGTAGCGTTTGTAGTTATAAATGAGATAAAAAAGTTTTGAACAATTGTTTTGTCTTCCCATGGCATATGTTATGGATAAAAATTTTTTGACTTGTATGGGATTAAGAATTTTTTTCGTCGCTACAATAAACTACAAACAATTTTGAGTGTATTCCAAAATTTTTAACGCAGTTTTATTTTTTTTTCTGGCTTAGAACAACATTTATTAGGTTAGCTGCGTAATTATTGGTACTACAAAAAATAAACTTTACTACAATCATTTGTAGCGTTTGTAGTTATAAATGAGATAAAAAAGTTTTGAACAATTGTTTTGTCTTCCCATGGCTATGTTATGTTTAAAAATTTTTTGACTTGTATGGGATTAAGAATTTTTTTTTCGTCGCTACAATAAACTACAAACAATTTTGAGTGTATTCCAAAATTTTTAACGCAGTTTTATTTTTTTTTCTGGCTTAGAACAACATTTATTAGGTTAGCTGCGTAATTATTGGTACTACAAAAAATAAACTTTACTACAATCATTTGTAGCGTTTGTAGTTATAAATGAGATAAAAAAGTTTTGAACAATTGTTTTGTCTCTCCCATGGCTATGTTATGTTTAAAAATTTTTTGACTTGTATGGGATTAAGAATTTTTTTCGTCGCTACAATAAACTACAAACAATTTTAAGTGTATTCCAAAATTTTTAACGCAGTTTTATTTTTTTTTCTGGCTTAGAACAACATTTATTAGGTTAGCTGCGTAATTATTGGTACTACAAAAAATAAACTTTACTACAATCATTTGTAGCGTTTGTAGTTATAAATGAGATAAAAAAGTTTTGAACAATTGTTTTGTCTTCCCATGGCAAGGTAACGGATAAAAATTTTTTGACTTGTATGGGATTAAGAATTTTTTTCGTCGCTACAATAAACTACAAACAATTTTGAGTGTATTCCAAAATTTTTAACGCAGTTTTATTTTTTTTTCTGGCTTAGAACAACATTTATTAGGTTAGCTGCGTAATTATTGGTACTACAAAAAATAAACTTTACTACAATCATTTGTAGCGTTTGTAGTTATAAATGAGATAAAAAAGTTTTGAACAATTGTTTTGTCTTCCCATGGCTATGTTATGTTTAAAAAATTTTTGACTTGTATGGGATTAAGAATTTTTTTTTCGTCGCTACAATAAACTACAAACAATTTTAAGTGTATTCCAAAATTTTTAACGCAGTTTTATTTTTTTTTCTGGCTTAGAACAACATTTATTAGGTTAGCTGCGTAATTATTGGTACTACAAAAAATAAACTTTACTACAATCATTTGTAGCGTTTGTAGTTATAAATGAGATAAAAAAGTTTTGAACAATTGTTTTGTCTTCCCATGGCTATGTTATGTTTAAAAATTTTTGACTTGTATGGGATTAAGAATTTTTTTTCGTCGCTACAATAAACTACAAACAATTTTGAGTGTATTCCAAAATTTTTAACGCAGTTTTATTTTTTTTTCTGGCTTAGAACAACATTTATTAGGTTAGCTGCGTAATTATTGGTACTACAAACAAATAAACTTTACTACAATCATTTGTAGCGTTTGTAGTTATAAATGAGATAAAAAAGTTTTGAACAATTGTTTTGTCTTCCCATGGCTATGTTATGTTTAAAAATTTTTTGACTTGTATGGGATTAAGAATTTTTTTCGTCGCTACAATAAACTACAAACAATTTTGAGTGTATTCCAAAATTTTTAACGCAGTTTTATTTTTTTTTCTGGCTTAGAACAACATTTATTAGGTTAGCTGCGTAATTATTGGTACTACAAAAATAAACTTTACTACAATCATTTGTAGCGTTTGTAGTTATAAATGAGATAAAAAAGTTTTGAACAATTGTTTTGTCTTCCCATGGCTATGTTATGTTTAAAAATTTTTGACTTGTATGGGATTAAGAATTTTTTTTTCGTCGCTACAATAAACTACAAACAATTTTAAGTGTATTCCAAAATTTTTAACGCAGTTTTATTTTTTTTTCTGGCTTAGAACAACATTTATTAGGTTAGCTGCGTAATTATTGGTACTACAAAAAATAAACTTTACTACAATCATTTGTAGCGTTTGTAGTTATAAATGAGATAAAAAAAGTTTTGAACAATTGTTTTGTCTTCCCATGGCAAGGTAACGGATAAAAATTTTTTGACTTGTATGGGATTAAGAATTTTTTTCTGTCGCTACAATAAACTACAAACAATTTTGAGTGTATTCCAAAATTTTTAACGCAGTTTTATTTTTTTTTCTGGCTTAGAACAACATTTATTAGGTTAGCTGCGTAATTATTGGTACTACAAAAAATAAACTTTACTACAATCATTTGTAGCGTTTGTAGTTATAAATGAGATAAAAAAGTTTTGAACAATTGTTTTGTCTTCCTATGGCAAGGTTACGTTTAAAAATTTTTTGACTTGTATGGGATTAAGAATTTTTTTTCGTCGCTACAATAAACTACAAACAATTTTGAGTGTATTCCAAAATTTTTAACGCAGTTTTATTTTTTTTCTGGCTTAGAACAACATTTATTAGGTTAGCTGCGTAATTATTGGTACTACAAAAAATAAACTTTACTACAATCATTTGTAGCGTTTGTAGTTATAAATGAGATAAAAAAGTTTTGAACAATTGTTTTGTCTTCCCATGGCGTATGTTATGTTTAAAAATTTTTTGACTTGTATGGGATTAAGAATTTTTTTTTCGTCGCTACAATAAACTACAAACAATTTTGAGTGTATTCCAAAATTTTTAACGCAGTTTTATTTTTTTTCTGTCTTAGAACAACATTTATTAGGTTAGCTGCGTAATTATTGGTACTACAAACAAATAAACTTTACTACAATCATTTGTAGCGTTTGTAGTTATAAATGAGCTAAAAAATTAGGTTTTTTTCTAAAGCGGGTTCCAGCGTGATGGAGCTTCATAACGATGTATAACAAGATATACTCTAAATAAAAGATAACGTAGTTTTGGACATACTAATTTTTAAGTTTGTTTTTTTCTAGTTGGCCGTGAAAAAAGTGAACTATTTAATAGTACTGTTGAAAATTCCTTTTCTTTCTTTTTGACAGCCTTTCCAATAATTATTTTAACTCTCATATGCTTGTAAAACGCAGCCCACAGACGTGCAGGTGTACCCACGGTCTGCCCACGGTAGACCTGTACAGTTTTTTATTCAGGTAGACCTGAGACCTGAGCGTGTGTGAGGCAATCAGGTATAGCTGTACGGTTTTAACTGCACAGTTGTTTTCTCCGGCCGGCCGAAACACTACTCGGGTAGACCTGAGACCTGAGCGTGTGTGGGGCAATCAGGTTTAACTGCACAGTTTTTTTCCTTCGGTCGGTCGTAAACAGATTTCTTTTAATGAATAATAAAGGTTAACAGGTAAAGGATATAATAATTAAAAATTATATAATTTAAATAAATGTTTAGGTTAAATGACAAAAACGGTATTGTTTTCGCCACAACATATGTAAATAGTTTCGTTTTATCTTTATTGTTTTTTTATGATTTTTTTAAGAATAAAATATTTTATTGAGACCTTTAAATACTTTCCTTTTCGATAAAATGTATTATACAGGGTATACTACTTTCGATGTTTATACATTGATCTTGAAAACCGCTTCCGTTACAGAGATGGATAAATGGGAAAGAACTGTGTTTTTGGCTTGCTTAAATCGCTTTTTATTTCGTTAAGAATAATCATGGCTTACTAGATGTCTTCAAAACCGTTTGATCCACTTTTTCTTTGGTAGCTCAGTTAATATTTGAAATAGAAAAAAGTGTAAATAGGGAACTCTGTAGATAACTATCTTCTTACTAGAAAGATATAACTATATATATATATATATATATATATATATATATATATATATATATATGCTCTTGGATTTAGGTCAGTTAAATAAATATTAAAATGGTTAAAATGTCATATTTTATTTTTGTTAAAAGTCAAATTTTGCCTAAAAAAGTAAATAAAATTTGACATTTTAACCATTTTAATATTTATTTAACTGACCTAAATCCAAGAAAATTACTCTTATAAATATATATATATAGGTAATGTCGAAGGTCAAAAACGGACTATTAAATTAAATACCTACCGAGTTATATCTTTCTATAGAAGATAGTTATCTACAAGTTCCCTATTTTACACTTTTTTCTATTTCAAATATTAACTGAGCTACGGAAGAAAAAAAGTGGATCAAACGGTTTTTTGGAAACATCTAGTAAGCCATGATTATTCTTAACGAAATAAAAACGCGATTTAAACTAACCACTAAAAAATACAGTTCTTTTCCCATTTATCCATCTCTGTAGCGGAAGCGGTTTTCAAGATCACTGTACTAAACATCGAAAATAGTATACCCTGTATAATACATTTTATTAAAGAAGGAAAGTATTTAAAGGCCTCAATAAGAAATATTTTATTCTTAAAAAAATCAAATAAAAACAATAAAATAAAACGAAACTATTTACATATATTGTGGCACAGCAATACCGTATTTGTCATTTAACCTAAACATTTATTTAAATTATATAATTTTTAATTATTATATCCTTTACCTGTTAAACTTTATTATTCATTAAAAAGAAATCTGTTTACGGCCGACCGAAGGAAAAAACTGTGCAGTTAAACCTGATTGCCCCACACACGCTCAGGTCTCAGGTCTACCTGAATAAAAACTGTACAGGTCTACCGTGGGCAGACCGTGGGTACACCTGCACGTCTGTGGGCTGCGTTTTACAAGCATATGAGAGTTAAAATAATTATTGGAAAGGCTGTCAAAAGAAAGAAAAGGAATTTTCAACAGTACTATTAAATAGTTCACTTTTTTCGCGGCCAACTAGAAAAAAACAAACTTAAAATTAGTATGTCCAAAACTACGTTATCTTTTATTTAGAGTATATCTTGTTATACATCGTTATGAAGCTTATAAAAAGGCCTCTTTAAAAATGTCATAGCCAACTATGGTTTTCCAATTATAAAAGTGAAAGTTTATGTCGTAGCTTAAAAGTTTTTAGTTTTCGAGAAAATTCACCCTTAATACTGGTGGCTCGTGTCTTTTTACTTTTTAAAATATTAAAATAAATTTGGTGTGTGTATATCACATCAATGTAATTGTTTTCTATTAAATCCATTATAAGGCACCCGGTACGTGTTTCATAATTTAAAGAAAAAATGACTTTTCGAGTAACATGAATTCTTGACACTCTAGAATACAAATTTAAAGTTATACATACATATCTAGAAATAATATGTCAAAAAGTAGGAATGTTATTTTCAAATTATTGTAGTAAAAAAATACCGAGTGCCTTTTCAAAGATAAAAAAACTAAGATCGTTGCTGGCTAAAACCAAAGTATTAAAAAACAAATGCATTCGTGATACAATGCAAATTTATGTGATATACATACATGCATACCAAATTTTATTTTAAAATTTTAAACAATAGAAATATTAAAGGGTAAGCCACAGGCTAGGTTAAGGTGATTTTTTCTAAAACTACTAAATCGATTTTGAAAAACCAAATACCAATAAAGGGAAAATTTACAACCCTTTAAAATAAGGTATCATTTGACTTCCTTTCCTATTTGCACTTTTTGATGTTTGTGTCGGTGACGGGACGGAATAGTGGCCTAACAAGTACATTTTGACACAAAAATGTGTCCTTAAAGTAAATGTTATGTTTTAAAGGATTTTTTTACAAGTAGATATACAAATAACAAAATTATACGGCGTGGTTCGTGTTAATCGAAATGTACTGTATACTGGAGAGGATTACGACATAAACCCGAGTTTAGACGGTTGGAGGTCGGAAATGTGAGAATTTGTGCTTTTCGTTTTGCATTGGGTACATTTAGGAGGTCCCATCGGCTAGCCAACTTAGCATGCTAAGACCGCTGTTAGTCAGCGTTTTTATTTTTTCTGAATGCATTGCTAACTTAAAGGATGACGGCTGGTCCAATGTGAACATTCAATCATAACATAAATTTGGTTTATAGGTATATTAAGTATTTACATATATACATTTACAGTACCTAATGATAACTGTTTGACAAACTTTGTAAGCATCTACCAAGTAATTGATGCAAAATATCACTATAGACAATAAAACTGCTATATTCACCTACCTAGTACATTATTATTATCAATAGCACTTAAAACATCTTCATTGTTTAAGTTAGTTTTTGTCGCAGTTGTAAGACCAAAAATTTGCTTCACGTGGGGACACAGAGGAATATAAACAAAGGAATTATCTAAAAATGTTTGCGAGCATAGTTAATAAACTATGGTAATTTCCATAAAAATTTACGAAATAAGAAAGTACATTTAAATATTAAATTATCCTTAGCTTTTATACTTTGTGCCAACACTCTATTTCTATATTATATATTTTCTATATTTTTATAATAGGATTTCCTCCATTATTTACGATCAAAAAATTGGTATCCGGACCAAATTTGTTTTTATCCATAATAATTGTTTGGATTTAAACGTTATTACAAAGAAAATATTTAAAAGTATTAGCAAAATAAATATTTATCGCGATTATAACCAAGCTTTCATTTCAAATATCAAATGTGAAACTATCAAAATTCGCTATTTGAAAAGCGACAGCGGTCATTTTTACGCTGAGATACTCAGCCGCTATTGAAAAAGCAGTAATCAGCTTTGCATTCAGAGTGACTTCTAACCAAGCAATCTCAGCCGCTGGGACAACCTGAATGCGCCCATTGTTTTGAAAGAAAATATGCCTTTTGTATGGCGCTGTCACACTTTACTTGGATCACTTAGGCTACGGCTACGATACCAAGCATAAACGGATAGCAGAAACCGAAGAGTGCGAGAGCGCAGCGTAGCATAAAATTATTTTTATTTTTAAAACAGGCGGCTTCCATATACGTGAGAAAAAAGCCACGCTGATGTCTCTTGAAAGAAACAAATATTATCCGTGGAGCGTTTTTAAAACGCTGTTTACCACAAAGTATTGTTGCCAGTACCGGCTACCAGTACAGAGATTTGATACTTTCCGCTTGTTATCGTAGCCGAAGCCTTACCACGTCTTAAGCGCAGTAAGTTGATAGTCTGTGATAAGCGTGGCTAACAATTTTTTGTTTTTATTTCATTACAAATAAACAGAAATTTTAAGTCTGGTGGCACTTAAAGAGGTCTCGTAAGGCTTCTTTCAGTGGGATGGTCCACTGCGTCCACGCCTCGCTACGCCACTGCTTCGTTTGAACTTGCTTTTTCCACATGAAGTAAAAAATAACCCATGATGATGCTGACATAATTACGTCCTTTACACTTGATGCGAGCAGGCGTGTTTTATAACAATGTTTAAAAACTTTTTTTTCTGTAAGAGCTTATTTATAAGCAAATCTTATGGCTCTTAGTTTAGCTTCTAGTTGGCCCTACCGACGAGATGCAGCGTCATTGCCAACTACATCATACTTACTTTAACTTAACAGCATTGTTATAATAGATAAATATGAAATTGTTAATATTTCGAAAACTATGAGTTTTTGAAATTGACATTTTTATACACACACCTGTTTTTAGTGCTTATTAGGATAAGGTCTTAATAGCAGTTTTCATTTGAGAAAATTGACTTTTAAGGTTTTTGTCGTTATAATTTTTAACGATTATTTTTGAAACCCTGTATTTATGAATAGTTAAAAAATCAATGCAGTCTACAAAAGAAGGTCTTTGTCTACAAGGGACCTATCTCTAATTCCTTTTAAAGCCTTTGTTTAGGATCATCTTTTTTTTGGAGGGAGCAAAATGTGTCCTGTGCCGCCCCTTCGGTTTTTTTCTGGGGCCTGTTACAAGTAGAGCAAAAAAAAATCCTCACCTTTCAAATCGCGCCCACTTCCTATCACTTGCCGCTCTAGGTATCATAAATCCAGATCGCAAACGCAACTGCTCACCGTCCACTGCACGTCGGTTATGCAGTTTTGCAGTTTTGCCGCCCTTAAGGTGTCATCCGGGGCAGACACCCCTGTTTGCCCTCCCCATATGAGGAGCGGGAAAAAAATTGATCGTTTTGTAATGGCTTGCAACGTCATTTTTGACATACAATTTAAAAACAGTCAAAAACGGTTTGACTAAGGTATAGGACATTATAAATAAAAATTTTAAAAATCGATCGCAGCAGCTCCTGGTGGGACCCCTGTATGTCCGGGAATGCATTGTTTCCAAGATACGGAGTATAACTTTTTAAAACACTTTTGTTTGATTATTAATATTTAATACAGTATGTCCACGGATAGACTTTACAAAAGGACTAATGGACAAAAATTTAAATGTTTATGAAAATCGTGTATGGCAACTGCTTTTGCCTCTTAAAAAACGAGAATCACTTTGTGAAATTTGTTTTGTTTTTGTACAGGGGCTGCAAAAAGTACAAAAATGTGAAAATGGACCGAAAGAAAACTGCCTTTATTTTTAATAATTCGGCAAAATGTCAAATAAAAAGGCTTTTAGAATTGAATAGGGATCCCATATCTAAAATTTTACATGTAATAAACATTTCTTTTTGGGATCATAAATGTTTTATTCATGTGTAAAATCTTTTTTACGTAATTTACCTGGTTTTAATAAACGATTTATTCAATGTTAAAGTTTTCAAACATATTTAAATACAAAAATGTAAAATTTAAGTAAAATAAGTGTCAAACGTGAAAAAATTAAAATATAATACTAAAAGATAGTTTATTTATTTCATCCATTCTACAATATTTTTAATTTGATATTTTCTCACATTTTTGTACTTTTTGGAGTTCCTGTACAACACAAAACAAATTTCTTAACGGTAATCTTGCTTTTGAATAAGCAAAAGCAGTTGCCATATATGACTTTCTTAAACATTTAAATTTTTGGTCCATTTGTCCTATTGTAAAGTCCATCCGTGGACATACTGTATATTCCAATATTTCTTATACAATTTTGACGCACTTTGACAATGTTATTAATAGTTGTAAGGGGCTTACTCACTAACTTAAAAACAAAAGAAAATACGGAAGTCAATGACGTAAAGTCTATCCGTGGACATACTGTATTAAATATTAATAATCAAACAAAAGTGTTTTAAAGTTATACTCCGTATCTTGAAACAATGCATTCCCGGACATACAGGGGGTCCCACCAGGAGCTGCTGTGATCGATTTTTAAAATTTTTATTTATAATGTCCTATACCTTAGTCAAACCGTTTTTGACTTTTTTATAATAATATTTAGGTGCTGCTCCAAAACGACACAGGACATACCAAATTAAATTAAGTTAGAGCTAAATAAGTTCTTAAGGCAAGTAAATAATACTGCCAAATTTAATTTAAAATCGTTAAGGAATTCTTAAGAGAGAAAACAGATAAAAAAATGTTTACTACCCTGTTTCTTGGAAACGATACATTTTTGTGAACCTACATATGTTTATATAAACTTTTTAAAATATTTTAAGAAAATTAAACCCTTATATTTGCAATTGGAAAACACCCTGTATAATCGAAATCAGTAGCGAACCCAGCTTTTTTGGTGCGGTGGCCAGCAAGGAGAAATTTTTAGGTGGCCAAGGGACACAGGATGTTGTCTCCCCTAATTTTTTTTTCAATTCTTAGAAAGACTAATATAAATTTAACAGTATTAATAAGATATACTATATTCTTTGTCATTAATACAAACTGGGCAACCATCCATTTTCCAACTGAGCATGATAAACTTTTTATTGAGAATTAATTGCCTACTTTTTGCTATATTTTGTGTTCTTTGTAAAATAATTTTGTGAATATTACAGTGTAAACATAAATATCGTACCGTTACCTCTTTAAAAAAAATTAAATTTGACTGATGGAAGGATATAAACTAATACTTTTTGAAAGTTAAAATGATAGCTGTAACAATCAAGAGTGGCGCATGGGCGCTCTGAAAAATAAATAATGAGTGGTGGTTCAGGTTCATTATTTTAAAGTCATATCGAGGCTTCTTTAACCCTAGAATATAAGGCAATATCTTAGCCTGTTACAAAATGGCGATATTAAATTGGTTTCTAAATTTCTGATTTGATAAGCTTCCAAAACTACAGCATGATGCACTTAATATGGTATTTTCAAAGCTCTTTAAATATTCTAGTGGTGATACTGATGATAATATACGGGTAGGAAAAAGGTACTATTTATTTTAATGAAGTACCCTGTATATTTATTTATCATTAAAAAGATCATTAAAGGAGCTTTAGGAAAAATATCATATTTAGTACATCTTACTTTATAGTTTAGAAATATGATCATCCAAATCAGAAACTTAGATAATTTTAAAATTACCGCCATTTTGTAATAGGTAAAGATATTGACTTTATATTTTAGGGTTATAAAGTACTTGTCAGGAGCTTTAAAATAATTTGCCATAAGACCACCCTTTCCATTTAATATTTTTTTCTGAGATGGCGCCCATCCGCCATCTTGATTGTTGCAACTATCATTTTTACGTCAAAAAGTAGTTTATTTCCTTCCATTAGTCATACCCAAATTTTATAAAGTAAAAATTACGGGTACAAAAGTTAGCAGGGGGAGAGTGGACTATTTACGTCCACACACAGAATGTTTCTTTTAAAATGGCGGCCAGAAAATACTTCTAAAGAAAATCAAGGCCCGCCATTATTTTTGTTTTGTATATTTTTTTCTAAGTGACTATGGAAATAGAAGAATAACCTATTTTACTTTCACAGGTAGTAATATATTTCATTTTCTTTAGTACATCACTTACATTTCGTAATCTCAGATTTAATGTAATTGATGGGAAAATATTTAAAACTTTTCTTTTTTTTTTTAATGAAAACACTTCTATTTTATTTTATTTTTAAATTTTACACTAAAATAAAAGAAATATGTCATATTACAACATATTGTTTATTTTCAAATTGGCGACCATAGATCATTTTTTCAGTACATCCGAATAAAAAAATATTCATTAGATGGTAGAGGAGCTTTCCTCGTCTGAGGAGGTACCACCCCAATGACCCGTGAAGTCTTTACGGACGTTTCGGGTTCTGGGTGGGTAAGTCAGTTTTCCTTCTTCCTTTTTTTTCATTTTTTTCTTTTTATCCTCCCAAATTATGTAAAAATGATGGCGGTAAACCAGGAAGTAGGTTCGGAGGCAAAATACCTCTCCATTCGGATCTCCGGGCGAGGGGTGCATCCGGGTGCCTTTATCTGAAGTTTAATTTCTTTTGCAAATATATGTGGGCTTAACACCAATATAAACTCCGTTTACCATTTCTCTCAGTCATCTAAGCCCCCATACTGTTTCTGACGGAGACTCAAATAAGCTCTAAAACTTCAACCAGCCAACTTCTGTTCCCAGGCTAAGAAATTATTTCATCTTTTTGCCCATATGGTGGCGTATGTGCTTAGGTTCACAACGATCTGGCTTGTGCTCGAGTTACCAATCTTGAATCGGGTAGGCCCGTTATCCTTTGCCTCAAACTTTCCCTTAGGTCTTTTACCAAATTTATCTACTGTTTGTACCGGTGCCCATCTAATAATTCCTATGTCGAATTTTTTGACTTCCTTTTAACAAAGATCGACAGCATAATTTATCAGTTTTCATCGGCCGAAGTATTTGTGCTTGGGGACTTCAATGTCCATAATAAGGATTGGCTAGGCTCTTTAAAAACTGATCCCTAAGGCGCAGCAGCCGAAATCTTCGCAGTCAGTAACTTTCTTAGTAACCTTATTATGAAACCCACCTACTTTCCTAGATAGATCTCTTCCTCACCACCAACCACGAACTCTATGAAGCATCTGTCACAGCACCCCTAGGTCGCTCAGATCATGGTTTAGTTACTACATCTTACCCTGCACATCCCAAGGTAAATGAGTGCATGCCACCACGTACCGTATGGCACTACAACTCAGCCGACTGGGATGGCCTGATCTTGATCTTGGCTTGATCTTGGCCACTTACCCCTAGGATTCCATTTTCTTTTCTTCTCGTGATCCTTCTGAAATTTGCAGGCAATTAATTGAATCAATTCAATTGGGCATTGAAACCTATATTCCACACACCATCAAAAACCCCAAACCATCCAGTAACAAACCCTGGTGTTCCAAATGTTGTGATAAAGCTAGAATTTTAAAAGTTCAGGCTCACAAGAACTTTCTACAGGATCCTAGTCCAGAAAACCAACAGGCCAGCATTAAAGCAAGAAACTACTACAATCAAGCAATTTCAGAAGCCAAAGACTCCTCTGACAATCGTATTAAAAACAAATTTCTTTTTTGCTCAAATGGCACTAAATCTTTCTGGTCCTTTACCAATAATATAAGTAGGAATTTTTGTACCAGTTCTTTTCACCACTAACTTTGAAAGATGAAATTATTTCTACCGCTAAAGGAAAGGCAGAACTATTTGCTAAACAATTTGCTGCCAACAATTACCCCAGTTTCTCATAAAATGCCCGATATTATTTTAAAGGTGAACACATTAAGCGTATCCTTTCTTCTCTTTACACCCAGAAATCGTCTGGACGGGATGGCATACTAGTTTTAAAAAATGTGCTCCAAAACTTGCACCCATCTCAACTCGGCTCTTTCGAATTTCTTACGACACAGGAATCTGCACGTGTTCAACCTATTCCCAAGAAAGAATCTAAATCTCTTCCATCTAACTATAAACCAATTTCAATTCTCTCAGTTCTTTGTACAGTAATGGAAAATTTCATTAATTCACAAGTTCCTAAGTATTTGGAAAAACACAAAATTTTGCATAATAGGCAAAGTAATGGATTCGCCACAAAAGCTCTACAGCAGATCTTCTTTTCTTCGTATCACACTGCTGGAATAAGTCTCTTGAGATTGCTAGGTGAGTTCCAGATCGTTGATTTGATATATCCAAAGCTTTTGACCAGCTCTGGCATGCCGCACTTCTTGATAAACTTCCTCCTATGGTCTTTCAACTAAACTCTGTACTTGGCTCTCTAGTTATCTATCTGATCGACGTATATCAGTTATTGTGGATGTCCATTCTTCAAGATTTTACCAAGTAAATGCTGAAGTGCCTCTAGGACTCAGTATTGGCACCAACATTGTTTCTTCTTCACATCAACGACCTTCTCTCGTTCACAACTAATTCCATTCATAGTTTGGCCGACGATAGTACCCTTCACTCCAGTTTTCAGATTTCTAAACCCACTCTAAACCTGATTTGAAGAATAAATGCAGAGCGATGCAGATATCTCTTTCGCAGGATCTTAATTTAATATTGGATTGGAGCGCCAAAAATCTCGTCCATTTTAATGCATTCAAAACACAATCATGTTCCTTGTCACGAAAAGAGTCATCAAATACTCATCCTTTACTTATGAGCGGCCAAGTTTTGCAGAGCAAAGACACCTTTAATCTTGTGGGCGTCACATTTGAAAGTAACCTTAACTGGCATAAACACATTGTATCTATAGCCACGGCAGCTTTAAAAAAGCTTGGATTTCTATTTCGAGCCAAAAAGTATTTTTCCCCTTCTAATTTATACACTTTATATGTGTTCCAAATCCGACCTCCTTTGGAATATTGTTCTCATATCTGGGGCATGGCGTCCCCCACAACCCTAAGCATTCTTGATTCCATTCAAAGAAAGAGCTATTCGTCTCATTAATAATCCTTCACTTACAGAAAGGCTTCCCTCTCTTGCCCATCGTCGGGCTGTGGGGATTTATCGCTTTTATAGGTACTTTCATGGCTTCTGCTCTGAAGAATTATCCAGTATAGTTCCTCCACTCACGGTTCCCACCAGAGAAACTCGTGGTGCCGCGCGTATGCATCCCTATACAGTCCAACTGGACAGGCCCCGAACTTCCCACTTTGTTCGTTCTTTTATCCCTAGAGTTTCTAGAATGTGGAACCTGCTGCCCGCGGAGGTCTTTCCTTCCCCCACCAAATCTTCAAGTATTTAAGTCCCGTGTCAACAAACTCCCTCTTACAACATCGCTTCTTACATCAACGACCTTACGTGTCCACGACTATTCCATTCATAGTTTCGCCGACGATAGTAGCCTGCACTCCAGTTTTCAGATCCTAAACCCTTTTCTAAACCTGCAAATAATACAGGTTCTTTACTCTTAAGCAAACATTACATTTTGGGTCAAACCTCGTAGATGACAGATACAATTTGATATCTGATGAACCTTTTAGGTTTTGGACCATGCAAAACTTTTATAAAGAATAACTTTTTTCTTAAAATAAATAATAAAAAACTGTATACTGTATAACATTGTTATAAAACAATGTGTTGTTATAGTCTGGGTACGACTTTATGTTTTAGCGTATTTGTTTATTAAACAGCTGCTATTTTTCAATTAGTACAATGTGCCTAATAGTCTAGTCCGAGGTCTAGTCGAGAAGTCAATTTTTGCAGAAAAATAGTTCTTGTAATCAGCAAAAATATGGTTGTGAGTATTTTGGTTAGAAAACTTCTAGGGTAGGGAATTTCAATGGACCCTTAAATATTAAAAACCGTGGAGTGCTACCATTTAGAGGGTGCGTTTTTGAGAACCGGGTGAAAAACATCCCCTTTTCAGTTTTTGAGGTTAGGTCGAAAACTACGCATTTTATACAGGTAGTAGTCAACAAAAAGTTGTAGGAAATTAAATGCTTCATCGATTAACGCTTGCCGAATTAAAAAACAGGTATTTTTGACAAAATATGTTCAAAAAACAAAGTAAAAAACACGAAAAACACGCTTTTTATTTTCTTTTATTTTACCCCTAACTTTTTTCCATGCGCCTACGGTATTGGTTCATAGAAAAGAACTAACATTTTCTTTACAAAATGACGCTTAAGTAGAAGTCTTCAGTATTTATAGTGTTCGAGAAACGATTTTTATGTTTGCCTACTCACACCATTTTTCGGCAATTTTACCTATTTTTTTCACAAACAATGTTAGGTAACTCTTTTCTACCTAGTTTTAGGTATAGGCAAATGGTATATTCAGTTGAAAGAGAAAACAATTACCTTTAAAATGGTCTATAGCACAAGGCATATATATATATATATATATATATATATACATATATATATATATATATATATATACTGATTCTTCATCAGTGTATGTATACCACCATCGATAAAAGGATGGTGTTTGTTGTTCGTTTTTACATTTTACTGTGCGATTTGTTTTGATATTGTTTTGATGTAAATTAACATGTAATAATTGTGTTGTACTATGTTTGTAAGTGTTTTGACCATTTTATTTTGATAAAGGCTTGGGATGCCAGCCGAAACGTCAATAGAAATTGCATTTATGCAAAAATTTTTTATATAGTTTTATTAAAGGACTACATACTCCCAAGAAATCTACAAAAAAATATACGTTTTATAGTCCAAGAAAAGATATTATCTAAAAGTATATATATATATATATATATATATATATATATATATATATATATATATATATATATATATATATATATATAAAGATACGTAAGATATGGTTCTTCAAGTTTTTCCACTTTTAACGATATCGAACCTATCTTTTTAATTTCTTGTTATAACTTTTTTCTTTTACGCTTTATGTAGATATGATAAAAAATAAAAAAGAAAGCCTATTTTCTTATCTCTAAAACGGTGTATTGTAAAAAATGCAGTGTCGGTTAGTCAAAGTGTCATACTGCAACAATTTTTGTTAATTTTTACGTATTTTTTTAATTAGTTTTTTTTCTACGACGGTTTAATAATGTATACATTATTAATATTATTTTAAACAGGTAATTTGGCTCATTACCCACGGCTATTACCCACGCGCATTACCACTCATTACCACGCAGTCGTTTAAATGTGCATAAATCCGATAATTTGTATATGATTTCGACAACCCCGATTTTCTAAAAATGACTCTTCAGCCAAGCTAACTATTTTTTAGTCACATAGGAGTTAAAAATTAAAATAATATGCTTACTATAAAAGCTCCTACGCCACACGTTTTTCTTGAAAAATAGCCTGTCAAAAAAACTTCCAAAAATTATGGTTGCATAAAGTTAGGGTAGAGCGTACTTTATTAAAATCTAAATAAATTATAGTATCATTTAGACATCTCCAAACGAGTTTTTTAACAAAAACTTCCTTCGCTCCTCTTTGTTAAAGTTGTGCAATTGTAAATTCACTAATTTGTTATAGGCTTTAGTCATCATAAAATAGAAAATTATTTTTTTAACCAAATATTTCATTTTCAAGTTTTGTATTAATAAATTGTATTAAGAAGCTTGGCTTAACATTTTTTACGTCATTTGTTTACCTACATATATTTTTAAACAAATATACTAGTTGAATATTTTTCAATTTGTTTCTTTTGCTTTTTATTCTCTTGGCTCGGTAAAATAGTAATTAAATAAAAATAATTTTTAAAATACATTTTATTTAGTAATAATAAACATTTAAACGATTTAAAAGTGTTTTAAAGGGTTTTTTAAATCATTATTTTACCAAAGCAATAAAATTGCAAAAAAAGTTTTAAAAAATATTTAAATAAATAGTCTATTGTTTAAAAAAAAATAAACAAATGTCGTCAAAAGTATTTAGGCAAGCTTCTGAATGCAATATATTAACTACTAAAATCAAACATTTGGTTTAATAAAATGTTAATAAAACTTTCCGGATTTTTATTTTGTGCTAACTTAGAAAATTCGTTAAAAACAAATGAAAAAACGTTTTTTAACTCTTAAATCAGAATCTTGTTTACTGTGTATACAGGGTGTTTCAGAACTTTTCAAACTACAGGGTGTTAAAAATTAAAAAAAATATTGTTTTTCGTAATAACTTTTATACCAATTGAGATAATTTTAAAATATTTGGTGGACGCCTTCTATATGCACCAAAACACATTTTTGGCATACAAGAAAAAAAATATTACCAGTGTCGTCCATGAGGGGTTTAAGGTTAATATTTTTTAATAAAAAAATGGTGCGCCACTGCATTTTTCTAAAACAAAAATATTTTTTAAACTTCTCATTAGATTTAGAACAAATTTGACCTTTTGACTTTTTTTATTTAATGTACGGTTTCTGCGTAAATAAATAAAAACCAATTCTCAGCATGGTCATTTCGTATCGATACTGATTCTTAAGAAAAAACACCATTTTTTATATTTTGAAATTCTACTTAAAAAAACATGAAAAAACTTCATATAAAAATGTGTCCTAACCCTCGTAGTTTTCGAAACTACAAAGGTAAGGACACATTTTTATATGAAGTTATTTCATGTTTTTTTAAGTAGAATTTCAAAATAATAAAAATGGGGTTTTTACTTAAGAATTTTATCGTATCGATACGAAATGACCATGCCGAGAATTGGTTTTTATTTATTTACGCAGAAACCGTACATCAAATAAAAAAAGTCAAGAGGTCAAATTTGTTCTAAATCTAATGAGAAGTTTAAAAAAATATTTTTATTTTAGAAAAATGCAGTGGCGCACCATTTTTTTATTAAAAAATATTAACCTTAAACCCCTCATGGACGACACTGGTAATATTTTTTTTCTTGTATGCCAAAAATGTGTTTTGGTGCACATAGAAGACGTCCCCAAATTTTTCTACAATGTCGCGAGTGGCGTCAAAGTGACTGAAAAAAAACAGATTTTTTTTTTTTTCATTTAACACCCTGTGGTCCAGAAACTAAGACGTTTGGGATACGTGTTTATATAGTGTTTTTAAATATTTTTTAATGTAGAATTAGCCTGAAAAGTTTGTACGATGAGCTGTGAGCACCCTGTATAAACGCCCCCAAGGAAAAAATGTCGGTGGGTAGAGATATTTGAAGCACCATTTTCCGGTCTAGTAACGTAAATAGGGCTATTATGACAACCAACGAGACAACTAAAGCAAGTGCACAACTTTAACAAAATGGGGTTAGAAGTTTTTACCAAAAAAGCTATATTCCTTTAAAGTGCCTGAATTTACTCAAAGTTTAAACTTTGATACTATTAAAAAAAATATTTTGTATCGCACACTTTGCGTGACGGAAGCGAGCCATCGTCAGAACGGGCGCGCAATACTCAATTTTCAACATTTAATTGGAATTTTAATGGAGCTACATCTCTGGGAGTCTGACGATGCTCTACTTCTTCTCTTTTATGATATCTTTTGACATTTACCTAGCTTTAATATTTTTCTAGTTATAAGTAGCTCCAAAACAGGGACTCATATTTTCTCTTCGTTTTCTGTTTAAAGCAATGGCAATTTTTAAGTGCGGAGATTATTAAAAAATTCCCTTTCTTAGAAGTTTTTCTAAATCCAAATACCAACAACCATATTTTTGCGATTACAAAAAGCTATTTTTCGCAAAAAACTCACTCTCCTGACTAGACTATAAATGTTTAAAAAATTTACAGATCAGGACGGTCATTATGAACCTCAGCCTAGTGGCCTAAATGGTCCCCAGTCGGACACTCTACCCCAACATTAATATTGCCTGTACTATACTGAACGAAAGATTGCCCTCTCAACTCCAAACTTAAGTTCAATTTTATTAAATTAAGAGTAAATTATAGAGACCAGAAATATTGTATCAGGGAACATACGCTGACACTTGACCTATAGCTCCGGTGTGTATTGTAATTTTAATGTAATTTAAAAGAGGGGAGCACATCATTCGCACTTATGAAACTACGAGCCGAAAAGTCGTTAGAGGTAGTAAGTGGTCTTTCGCTAAAGAAACCAACTCATTAACAATGCAAGTTCTGTTAAAAATGTCGAGGAGGGGAGACTACCGGTACCGGTAACGATTGTAAAGGTTATCGTCATATTTCCGAATTCGAGCACGTGGTGACGCGACGCAGCATGGTGTCATTTAATACTAAAATTATTTGCAATATTTATTTTATTTAAATAAACAGGTAAACTTTAAAAAAATTAAATAATGTCAAAGACCGCTCGAAGAGAGGAAAACTCCTCCAACGAGGGGTTTAAAATGAAAAAAGAGTTAACGTTATTAGATGGAGTGGCGATAATAGTGGGTGTTATAATTGGTTCCGGAATTTTTGTGTCCCCAAAGGGGTATTAATGTACTCTGGCTCAATGGGCATGGCTATAATAGTGTGGATTTTATCAGGAATTTTGTCTATGCTAGGTGCACTTTGTTATGCTGAGTTGGGTAAGAAATATTATTGAGGAGTTTTTGTTTTTTTTTAAATACACAACAATTTTTTGGCTCATTACTTCAGTTAAATATAAAAAAAGAAATTGATTATTTATGTGCATCAAAATAAATATTTTATTACAGAACTAAATTTAGTAATCGTGTCGCAGGTGATATAAAATATACAAATTTATTTGAAAATTTACTTATGAAATTCTTGCATGCTTCAAATAATTTAACGTTAGATGTCAACAACTACAAAATGAAATTTAAAGTGGTAAAAGCTGATATCGTTATTATTTATATTAACGGCAATAATGCATTGTTATCTGCGGTTTGTTGTTAGCAAAAACACTTATAGATTCCGTCTGACTATTATTATAAACATACATATTTTGTTGCGTCAGAATATAGGCTAACATGTGGTCGTTGCTTTCAAGGTTTGAGTCTCTGGAAGCATGTTATCCAATTTATGTTTGTATAAACAGGTATTAACATTATATGTATTTCTTGCCTAATAAATTGCACATTTTTATTTAAAATACAGGGTGTTTTCAAAGTTAAGTCATTTATTTTAACTGCTTGTAGTACTCGTCAAAAACTGCCCAAAATTGTCCCCATTTAATCTATTAACACAAAATATTGTTTGGCGAATCCACGACTCTTTACAGCCCTCAAAAATAGAAGCATTTTTAATTTAAAAAGATTATTATAAAAATTATATGTTAAACGGTTTTATTTTACTAAGAGCTAAGAAATAATTTTGTCCTAGCTAGTAGATCGCACCAATCTTCATCAACTGGAGTATTGATCGTGAGAAATAATAAAATCGTTACGTAGGGCATCCAGAGTAAATATTTTACGTACGCAATAATTTTTTATTATTTCTGATCGATTACCCCAGATTGATAGGAAGATTGGTAGTGATCTTTCTGAAAAGGGATATTTTGTCTCTGTTAGCTAGAATCATCGAATTATTTGTTAGCTTTAAAATTATTTTTTTATATAATTTATTTTTAAGTTTTTAGTTTTGTTGTTAGTTGATACTTCTCATTCTAATAAGTTTATTTAATGCCTTCACTCAACCAGAACTAACCAACGAAAATATGTAATAAGTCATTTTGTGGCGGCAGCGATCTTGATTTTAATTTTTTATAATACCTAAGCTCTATTCAACCAATTAAGCCTTTTTATTTGATACCACTTTTCTATAAAGTGATGCATACGATATAGGAAAGAAATGACAAATATACAGGGTGATCAGTGCAAGCGGCATCCTTTCAGGAGCGTAATCCTGCATAAAAATAAGGCAAAGTTCTATGTTGCTGGCCGAAAATGCATATTAAGGGAGCTACAACCCTTGAAAGTTACTGAAGAAATTAGTTTTATTAAAATTTAATATCTTTATGATTAAAAAAGGAAGTTTTTGAAACTCTTTCAAGGTTATATTTTTTAGTGGCCAATTTTATGGTGAAACTAATTTTTCGCCTTGACGCTTCTATAAGGAATAAAATCACCAACTTTTCCTTATAAGATTTTAACTTTGGATAGCTTTTCTGAAAGTCCAATGATTTCTACCAAAAAAAGGTACTCTTGCCCTGGTCGCTAGCGTTTTCGATAAAAATCGCGTAAACACTTCAATGCAGGATTGACTCATTTCTATTTGAAAAAATTTTTTTTTTCACTCTTTAAAATAAAGGCTTTAGAAGCTTTAATAAGACGAACAAAAGTTCTTATAAACATGTGTCTGAAAATGCTTCCTATGATGGAATAGGACACCCTAAAGACGATGTTTACTCAATAACTTTTAAACGCTTTACAATTAAATTTTGAAAAATTGGTACAGCATGTAAACATTTGATAAAGATCTGTGTTCAATATTTTAAAAATTAAATTCATGGGCGTCACATGCGGAGCTGTAAAACATCCCTTTTACCTTGAAGGCTGTGATTTTGTTCTAGTGTTTTCTAGAGTGTTTTCTTGAAAATTCTAGAGTTTTTTATGTAAAAAAGGTACTCTAGTGTAATTGAACAAAATCACAATAACCTAAAGAGTAAAAGAAAAGGGATGTTTTTACCTTGCCATTCCCGCATGTGACGCCCATGAATTTAATTTTAAAATATTGAATTTAGAATCTTATCAAATGTTTATGCTGTACACCAATTTTCAAAATTTAATTGTAAAGAAGTTTAAAAGTTATTGAGTAAACATCGTCTTTAGGTGTCCTATTCAAAGGGGCGTGTGCCCCTTAGGAAGCATTTTCAGACACATGTTATAAGAACTTTTGTTCGTCTTATTAAAAGCTACAAAGCCTTTGTTTTAAAAATTGAAAAAAATTTTTCAAATGAAAATAGGGGTCAATCCTGTGCATTGAAGTGTTTACGCGCGATTTTCTCGAAAACTATTGCCCCTAGCGACTTGAGGCAAGAGTACCTTTTTTGGTAAAATCATTGGACTTTCAGAAAGCTATCAAAAGTTAAAATCTTATGTAAAGGGGAAAGTTATGAGGGTTTTATTCCCTACACCCTTAAAACCACCCTTAGCGTCAAGGCGAAAAATTGGTTTCACCATAAAATTGGCCACTAAAAAAACATAACCTTGAAAAGTTTTAAAACTTCCTTTTTTAATCATAAAGATATTAAATAAAACCTAATTTCTTCAGTAACTTTCAAAGGGTTGTAGCTCCCTTAATATGCATTTTCGGCCATATGTTTATAGGAACTTTTGCCTTATTTTTATGCAAGGATTACGCTCCTGAAGGATGCCGCTTACTTTTGAATCACCCTGTATAAAACAATAAGAGTTCATTTGTGTACCTACAGTACAACAGCACTCTCGTGCAGCAAAGTCCTTTATTTGCATATCAAATTGTAAATATTTCGTTAAATTACAATTTATGAGAAGAATTAACAGATAATTTAATCGATCATTTGACATTTTTGTTCTATATTTGTTTTCTATACAGGTTATATTTTTCAATGTTTAGTACTGGGATCTCGGAATCCGCTGCAGCTTCAGAGACGGTTAAATGGGAAAAGAATTGAAGTTTTGGAGCATAGTTTAAATCAAGCTATTGTTTTGTTCAAAAATTATGGCTTACTAGATATTCAAAAAAAAAACGTTTTTTCTAAAATTGTTTTTCCTGAGGTTTTTCTGATTTTTTTATAGCTTAGTTTATATTTGAAAAAAAGTGTAAATAGGAAACCTGTAGATATATAATTATTATCTTAATAGAAAGGTGTAATCCGATAATAGAGAATTATTACACAGTAAAATAAGGCCAGGCACTAAGAATAGCGGCCTTATTTTGACATCTGAGCTTGCGCAGATGCATGGTAGAATAAGGTGGAATAAGATGAAAAGAAAATTTATTACCAATAAAACCTGTTCAAAATTGCTTAGGACTATATGACATAAAAACAATTTTAAAAATAATTATGTTTAAAACTATGCTAAACTATTTTTTTGATTTAAAGTATATCTTGGTATACATCGTTAAAAAGCTTATAAAAGAGGCTTTTTTTAAAATGTTATAGAGAATGACTTTTTGTACAAAACAAAAAGTGATTTAAACTACAGTTCTTTCCCCATTTAACTATCTCTGTAGTTGCAGCGGTTTTCCAGATTCCCGTACTACACATAACCGGTTCTTTGTGTAGTGGTGGCTGGATTTTTGTCTTTTTGTATTAGCTTTTGGTGTTTTTTTTGTGTTTTTAAGGATTTTTGTGTTTTTCTTATTTTTAGTCTGCCCTAACCTTAAATTTTAACATCAAATCGGCAAATTAGCAAATTGGCGGCAGACAAAAAAAATGGCTTTTGGAATGATCTACTGATTTCATACAAAATTACATGCTGTTACGAATAAGACACAAAGCTGTATCCAAAATCATTGTTTGAAACTTCTGTATTAAACAGTATTTCAGCAGATAGTAAGTGATGGCAAATTATCAAATCTAAATTTAATTGTTCAATAAGAAAGATAATAATTTAAACAACATGCTCATTTTTCTTTACATCTCCATAGTTGTCCTGCAACATCTGCTTTTTGTAGAGAATATTAAGTACTTATTAGTTTGTCTGGAATGACTTAAAAAAACAGACTTTTGTATGGATTTTTGTGTGGTGGCTCTTTGTTTAAAATTATAGTGGTTTTTCCCACAAAAGCCATTGTCTGGGGTGGCTATTTTATTTTGCCAACCCTGATAGCGATTTGAAAAAACAGGAAAAATATTCTTTTCTTAAATTAACATAAAAAATTAACTGCAATAGATGTGGGACTTTGACTTGGATTCTTAAGTGAATGCACTTATTCACTATATGTTAATTTTCGTCATCTGAATAACAATTAACAATATTACGTACACTTTCCAGATCTACTTTGTCCTGCAAATTTATTAAAACAATAAATCTTTTGTTGATTATCTCATAGACTTCGCCTATTTTATTTAAATCCATAATTAGCTTATACAATGCAACGATTATCACGTATCTTTTAAATTTTTCGCCGTATACTGGGATTTTATTTTAAGACTGCAAATCTGCAAATTTTAAGTAATACGTCTCTTGTTAATGTCACTGTAGTCTGTTTCCACGCCCGTACTTAATTTTTTAGCTTTTTCTGAAACAATTAACTTGTTCTCTTTACAAATATGTAAATCAGGGCTCCGGTTTTTTAAAATTATTACACGAAACCTCTTCAAAATTTCTTGCCAAAAAATAACCTTAATTACAGTTTCGAATTCGCCAGTTTATTTAACAAATTTCGTGCCTCTCTTATGAAATTAACTTTTATATCGGCAATTTTTTTACTTTTTACATGTACAGGTTTTTATTTATATTTTGCCACCCACTTTTAACTGTAACCAAGACGAATAGAAAAAAATCCAGCATAAAAGTTTTATACTTTTTCATCTATTATCCGAGCTATTATCTTTGAGCATAAAAGAAACAAATAAACATCAGAAACGCAAGAAAAATAAAATAAATAGGACACCCTGTATATTGAGTCACCATTAAAAGATATTTTAAAAACTTCACAAAAATACCATATTTGATATAATAGTTTCGGAAATATGGGCATATAAATCTGGATATACTTTCCATTACTTCTACAGTCTCAGCTTAGTGCCGATGCCGTAGGTAGACTTGATGAAAATTATTTCTACTATTTTTCAGATTTAAGTGGTTATATTTCGAAAACTATTTAAGATATAAATATTAAGTATGTTATTTTGTAAAGCTTTTTAATAGACCATTTTAATGGTGATATAATATACAGGGTGTTTTATTTTAAAAAAGGTTAACTTCTCATTTTTCTCGAGTTTTTGGTGTTTATTTGTTTCCTTTTAATTTAAAAGATAATAATTGAAAAATTATAAAACTTTTCCATAGGGGATTTTTTCTATTCTTCTTGGTTATAGTTAAAGGTCAGTGGCAAAATATAAATGAAAACTCGGTACTTAGCACTTGGCCAGTAATAAAATTGACTTTATGATAATATACACTTTTAAAACCTTTTTAGGGGTGTTCCTTTTGACGAGTCTACCACTAATATTCATACCCCATATATGAAAGTGGAGCCTTAACCCAGCCTGCCAATGTCTAATGTTTTGGGTGTCGGACTGGGCAAACACGTCACTTTTTTGTTGGTCAATTTTACCACAATGTTTTACATGCAATTTTTAAATATTGGGCAAAAACGCAAGTGTTACACAACACTTGCTAAAAGGCGGATCGGTCTTTAGTAATTATGTAAATTTTGCTCTTAAGCTTAATCAGTGAAGGTTAATATACTTTTTAATAACATATTTTTAATTAACTTTTTATTTTAAGAGATGTAATCTTTGACTGGCATTGTGGTAATATTTGGCGTTTTCAAATTTAAGGCACGTTTCATTTTTCTAACTAATTATTATTTTTATAAATGTTTTATTTATTGCTTTACCCCGTGAGGTAATGACAGTAAGAGTAAATTGCTGTTTTGTTCAAAATTACAAAGTTAGATACTATACTTTGTAATGCACAGTATATACAGTATCAGCCAGTAAATAGGCAAAGCATGGAAAAGAGGCAATCTAATGCGAATACCGGTATGTCAACATTTCGGATTGGGTGACCAATAGTGCTTGTTTTACTAAGGCATTTCTGGCCGATATACCTTTAAAAATAGCTGATACGATCTATATTACAAACATTACTAATTTTCGATAGACTTAAAAACAAATATTATTTATTCAAAGATAAAAAACTGCAATATTGTTAGAGCATAATTTATTACATATTTTTATATCGTATCAGCTATTTTTAAGGTAGCTATATCAATAACAAAGCAAGCCCTATTAGTCACCCAATCCGAAATGTTTACATGCCGCCATTTGCGTAGTCCCCTTTCCACGCATTTCCTGTTTACTTATTTGACTGGCTGATTCTGTATACTTATTTCTAAAATTCCATGACGTGAGTATTAGTACATTCGAGAGTACATTTAGATAAAGTTCGTGTTAGCGAGGTATTTGCTTACTAATGTCTTTTGATAATTAGTTTTTAAAGTTCCGAATATATCATACCGTTATCAAAGCAGGGAATAATTCATTATATTCGTTTATACTTAAAGCACTTTATAGCTATTAGGAAAAATACACTGTAAGTAACAATGGTTACTGACTTTTTAAAACAATAATTGGTGGTAACCAGGATTACTGACTTTTTAAACCAATGTAATATATTTATTCTTTAGGTGTTTTTCTCAGCTTAAAGTGCCTATAGTATTTAGGGTTATTTTAAAATTGGTACTTTTCTGTAAACACAGTATAGAAAGCAAGAAAGTAAAACAATTTATCAAAAAAACAATGTCCGAAAATGCTTTGTTTTCGAGATAGGGTGTCAAATTTTATTTATTCTATTTTAGGTTTTATTAGGTCTAGTCTAGGGATGGCGAGCCAATAGCACGCGACCTAAAATTTTGGTCACGCGAGTGTGTTGTTTTTTTTCTTTTTTTTTTAAGTGGCCGGGCAGGGCAAAGAATGGAAGTTTTAAGTTGATGACCTTTTTTTTGGTCCTCTAAACTGTTATTCACTAAAAAGTTTTCCTGGCACATTAATTGGTTACCACAGTAGCAACGATATTTGAAGAGATCCAGTACATAACGCAGTTTTTGATTAAACACAATTATTTTGAAGAGTATTCTAGTAAAGAAAAGAGGGATATGAAAATAATTTATTCAACTATAGAAGAAATTCTGTAATAGTTGTGACATGTCATTTAATAGAGTAACAATTAAAACTTACGTAACACGATCAATTATAGGTACTTCCATGGCTTCTGCTCTGAAGAATTGTCCAGTATAGTTCCTCCACTCACGGTTCCCAACAGAGAAACTCGTGGTTCCGCGCGTATGCATCCCTATACGGTCCAACTGGACATGCCCCGAACTTCTCACTTTGTTCGTTCTTTTATCCCTAGAGTTTCTAGATTGTGGAACCTGCGGCCACGGAGGTCTTTCCTTCCCCCAAATCTTCAAGTATTCAAGTCCCGTGTCAACAAACTCCCTCTTACCTCGCTTAAGACATCCACGGTACGTTAGTATTTAGGCTTTAAGCCTTCGTGGTTTGTCCGCAGATAAAAAAAAATGATCGTTTAAAATGTATTGGTTGATAAAAGTAACATTTTAAATTATTCTTTTCAAAATCATTTAAAGCTAGATACTATTTTTTTTTTTAATTATATCGAAAATATTGTTGAAAATGATAAAAAATAAATTATGTTAAAGCCACAGCTCTTAATATTAATATTAAGAGGTGCCGCATGATAAATTTCAATTTCCCATATCGTCGATTTTATTTTATGGTTCAGGAACAGCAATTATTTTATACAAAATTTTTTGTGAAAAAGAAAAGATAAACCATCCTTCTTATGCATAATATTTTAAGGAACATTTATGGATGTCATAAATGTAACTAAGAAATTATTTCTACAAAAAAGTTTTACTATAAATAACGTTAAAATGATGAGTTTTTTAACCAAATGTACTTAGTGACTTTTACCTTTAAACCGACAATATAATTACCATGAAAAAGTTTTTTTTAAGTTTAAAATGTTATAACTATTTAACGGTTTATTAAAACAGCTAGACCGAATCAACTCTTGTATAAAATTAAACGCTCTACAAAAAGCTCTTTTATAATGTTTTGATAAACCGACGCGTTTCGAAGTTATTTAACTTAAAAATATAATTTATAATTTTTTTCTTATTGTTTTTGAATGTTTTAACAAAACTATTAAATTTATAAAAAAAATATATTTTTTTGTATTTTTTTAATCTTTGGACAATCCACGAAGGCTGAAAGCCTAAATACTAACGTACCGTGGATGTCTTAAGCAAGGTGAGAGAAAGTTTGTTAATACGGGAGTTAAAAACTTGAAGATTTGGGGGAGAAGGAAAGACTTCCGCTGGCAGGGAGAAGGAAAGACCTCCGCTGGCAGTAGGTTCCACAGTCTAGAAACTCTAGGGATAAAAGAACTAACCAAATGGGAAGTTCGGGACCTGTCCAATTGGACCGTATAGGGATTCATACGTGTGACACCACGAGTTTCTCTGTTGGGAGCTGCAAGAGGAGGGACTATACTGTATAATTCGTCGGAGCAGAAGCCGTAAAAGTATCTATAAAGGGCGATAGATCTCCCACAGCTCGACGATGGGCAAGAGAAGGAAGTCTTTGAGTAAGTAAATGATCATTAATAGGACGAACAGCTCTTCTTTTAATGGCATCAAGAATGCTGAGGGTTGTAGGGGATGCCATTCCCAGACATGAGAACAATATTTCAGAGAGGGTCGAATTTGGGACACATACAAAGTGGATAAATTGGAAGGAGAAAAATACTTTTTGGCTCGAAAAAGAAATCCAAGCTTTTTAAAGCCGCGGTGGCTATAGATACAATTTGTTTATGCCAGTTAAGATTATTCTCAAATGTGACGCCCACAAGGTTGAATGCCCCCGCTTTGCAAAACCTGGCCACTCATAAGCAAAGGGTGAGTGTTTGATGATTTGTCCTAAACGTTTTACTTTTCGAACCACGAGGTGTTAAAAATTTTAAAAAATTATTGATTTTTTATAATAATTTTTATACCAATTGAGATATTTATAAAAATTTGGGTGACGCCTTCTGTGCACCAAAACACATTTTCGGCATACAAGAAAAAAATAAGTATTACCAGTGTCGTCCACGAGGGGTTTAAGGTAAATATTTTTTAATAAAAAAATTAAACGTTACTGCATTTTTTAAAAATAAACATAATTTTTTAAACTCCCATTAAGTTTAGAACAAATTTGGTCTCTTGACTTTTTATTTGATGCACGGTTTTCGCGAAAATAAATAAAAACCAATTCTCGGCATGGTCAAATAAAATATCAAAGGTATTTATTTTACTTTAGAATTTGATATTATGCATACAAAATGACCGTGCCGAGTAATGGTTTTTATTTACTTACGCAAAAACCGTACATCAAATAAAAAGTCAAAAGATCAAATTTGTTTAAAACCTAATGAAAATCTTAAAAATTATTTTTACTTTAAAAATGCAGTGGCGTAACATTTTTTTTTTTAATCTATACCTTAAACCCCTTTATGGACGACACTGGTAATAATTTTTTTCTTGTATGCCAAAAATGTGTTTTGGTGCATAGAAGGCGTCCGTGGTATAAAAGTTATTATTAAAAAAATATATATTTTTAGAATTTAACACCCTGTAGTTCGAAAACTAAGACGTTTAGGGCAAATTTAAATATAATTGTTTTTTCATATTCTTCAGTGTAGAATTAGCCCTTAAAGTTTGTCGGCTAAGTTGTATAACACCCTGTATTAGAAACATTTTATCTACAATTTATCTGTATAATAATTTCACTTGAAAAATGCATTTATTATTATATTGCTTTAATAACGTTATATTCTATTCAATATACACTCGCCCCTAGACTATTATAAACGAATGGTTTACTTCGGGTACGGAAAAGTTGCATCATTCCAGGCGCCTTGCTTTGTTGGTACATTTCGTTTAATAGGATTTCGTCAGACTACCTTAATTTGGGTGATGTAAAAACAAGGTGTATACAACCTACCGATAAATCGAGCGATAAAAAGAATTGTGTATTTAACTACATGTGTGTACCTAGATGTATAAATTACCAAATATTACCATTTCTTGTGTTACGCAAATTAAACTATGAACAAAAAAAGCAAATGGTTACACTAAAAAATATTTTGTGAATTTACAACGTGGAATGTTAGTTATTTTTAGCCACAGTCGGACATGACAAAATTACAACTTTTACAAGAGTTGTGTAAAAATAATTTTAAATTTACACAACTTATTTTTGACTTTACACTAAATCTGTAATATTATTAACAATTTTATAACACTATTTACATGTTTAGTCTAAAATCACATATAAGTAATGTAAATTTACAAATATTTTTCACACAATTTTTGTAAAAGTTGTAATTTTGTCACGTTCGACTGTGGCTAAAAATAACCAATGTCTCACTTTGTAAATTTACAAAATACTTTTTTCAGTATACTGCCGTTGCTTATTTGAAAATTAAAGTAATTTTACTAGCCATACAGGGTGATTGTTAGCCTTTACTCATAAACTTGAAATATTATTCCTAAGGAAAAGTTTTAGTTAGAGTGATAACTTGTTATTTAAAATTAAACAAAAGATGTAGAATTTTAGGGTTAAATAATGATCATCAGTTCAGCAAAATAAAAAAGTGGTCTGTGCTGGGTATCGAACAAAGATTTTTTCACGTATTTTTTTCCATTGAACACAAATCTCAAGTCTACAGAATACAAGTATACAGGGTGTTTCTATTAAAAAAAACAACTTTGTGTAATAGCTTTAAAATAAAAGTCAATGAAAAAATACAGAAAAGCCACTGAATTCTGCGTAAAAATCCCTAAAACTATTATATTTACATTTTTTGTATCCCTCATATCAAGTGAGTTATAAGTGCCTGGCCAAATTGACAAAACTTAAAAAAACTCTGTACATATCTCCAAAACAAATCAAGTTAGCCGTAAGTAAGTTTCGCCACTGAATTGCTTTTAAAACTTTAAATTAAGATTGTGCACATTTGTTCCATCTCTTTTAGTTTTCGCTATACCCCGCAAGGTCAACAAAAATGCGTCACCCTGTACAAACATTGCAAATTTAATTAGTTTGGCTTGTAATTTTGAAACGATTTTTAAAAACCATGTGGCGTTAAGTACAACCTTAAAGAGTCTTTAAAATAAGGTGCTACATAAACCTGTTTTATTTGAAAAAAATTAATTGGTACCAGCAGACACCAGCAATTTAGTTTTTGCAGTTTCACCCATATAGTTTTGACTTCAGGTTCGTGTTCAGCAGCAACTATTAGAAATACCAAACAGTCTTAGGTTTGTTCCAGCAGGCTGTCAGAAATGTTTGCAACCGTTCAGATTCTGCGCACGTCAAATTTGTCGTTCCAGCAGTGCCATGTTTCTAACATTATACAATTGTTTGTTGTTCCAGCAGTAGTTTTAAGATGTTGGAAACATGTTGGAAACTGTTTGAAAAGTTTACAAACTTTCTTCAAACATTACTGACAATTTTTAACATAACCTTTCTTGTATTGACGTATAGGCAGTATGTACGCCTTGTTTATTTTTCATTCCAGCAGAAAACTGTTGCCAACATTTCTGACTAATGTTTGTAACAATTTCTTCGTTTTAAGATTGTTGCTAACATGTTTCCAACATTCTGCTGGAACAAACCTATTATAATAAATAGTTTATTGGGGCATTCGGGGTAATTCGACAATTCAATAGTGATTTAAAATGTAACAAAATGATATGTTATATTAATTTAGGAGTTGGATCAAACAACATTTGGTGTATTCCTTTTATGCTCCAGAACCACCAAGAACGACACCATAAGTGTTCCTTTTACAATTTTTTGACATTTTTTCATGTTGTAGAACCTTTCTTGACACTATTGACAGTTCAGAGAACGGTTCAGAACGGTTCTACAAGGTAAAAGGAATACACTAATTGTAATCAGTAACCCAAAAGTTATGTGAAACAATATGGGTACGTTCATCCCGACATTAGCAGCTTTTGTAAGCACAAAGCGATTCAGCGGAAAAACGACCCAGCAGTTGGCAAGTCTCTGAACGCTTCGCTTATTAGTTCGACATTTTAGTTAAAAATATAAACAGATGACTAACAGAACTTCCCAAAGATTTACATTTGCGCAAGTCCAAATAAATGCTGAGTTTGATTAGCATAAATAAAGACCGCTTTGTAAAATGGACATCTGCTGAGTTCAAGCAGCTTGTCATCCGGTCAGGTGAACGCGACCGCTTACTAAGCAACTCAACCGCTGACGTCGGCTGAACGTACCCAATAGCACAATAGTACTTGAACCTATGTTGTTGCTTTTATTGCGTTATATCGGTGGTAGTAAATTTGTCGTTTTTGTTACGAAAAAATTATACGTGAAAAAACTCATCTCAAATATTTCTCAGGGCCAAAATCATTAAAGCAAGAATATTTAAAATTAACATTTAAGTTTAAATAGACATACTTCCTATTCTATTAGTATGGTGTGTCTCTAGTAAGGTCGACAAGGAACATAAAAATACAACAATAGTTCTGGTTAGTTTGGTTGGAAATCTTACTAAATAGAAGTTAATAATTATTGATATAAACTTTTTGTTAAATATAAACCTATAAAAATGTAATTATGAAAATTTATTTCAAAAAAGCGAAGTTAATAAAACAAGCGGCGCGGCGGCACTTAACATTACAAAAATAATAATTTAGTTTCCATACAGTTTAAACACAGGGAGAGCTATTATAACACCAATAAAAATAGGTAGTTAATATTTTAATAAACATTAATTTTTATAAAATAAGTATTTTAAAATTAAATTATTTTATTCTTATATTTACTACATTTAACGGATTTAAAAGCAAAACATACTTTTATATAATGAAATTTAATTTAAAATAAAAATATTTTACACAAACTATAATTATACACAAAAATCAGAAACCTATAAACTATAAAATATCCTTTAACACTCTTCAGTAGCTTTAAAAATGCACTAATTCACTAATCGCTTGTTTACTAGCGTGTCGTGTTTTAGCCTCTCACACGGTACGATAGTATTTAGGCTTTTAGCCTTCGTGGATTGTCCAAAGATAAAAAAAACACAAACACCTTGCAATAGAATTACTTTAAATGGATTAGTATTAAACTTGTTGAATTGTACTGTTAATAAGATATATTGAAAAGTTAACCCCAAATTTGTAAAATTGTGTATGTAAAAAAAAATATGGCTCTCAAATTTTTTCTACGTTCAACGAGTTTTCCTAACCTTTTTAGTTTCTCGTCATAATTTTTTTGTGCATTTAGGTATAAATGATAATAAATAAAAGGAAAAGCCTTCCCACAAATTTTCTGTTGACTACTACCTTGAAAAAATTCGTATTTTTCTAGCTAACCAAAAGGGGCTGTTTTCACCCCATTCTCAAAAACGCACCCCTTCAAATGGTAGCACTCCGCAGTTTTTTATATTTGAGTGTCCATTGACCATATGAAATAATAAAACCCTTTTAACATTGTAGTTCCTTTTACCATCTTTTTTGTACATAACAGCCTATTTTAGCATATTCATTTTTGTGGTCACGTCACCTATTGCCAGGGAGGCACTAACAATTTGTTTTTATGGAAAGTAGGGCCACGAAGTGGTGTTAAGTAGGAAATCAAAGGGCCTTCAAAAGGACATGCTACAACATAAACTTTCTATTTACCTAAAAAATAAAGTTAAGGGGAAGATAATTATTATACTTAAATGGCAACATAACACTGTTCAATCATAAATGACAACATGTGTTGCATATGACCCCATAAAAACTATTGGTATTTAAAAGTTCAAACAGCAAAAAACCTATCTAATTTCTTTTTCTGGTTATATTTTTTTATAGGAAAAGAAAATTTAGTTTTTTGCACTTTTTTGCTAGATTCTCATCATTCTCCTTAAAAGCATTACTTCTGTGCAGTAAAGCATTAAGTCTTTCAATTTTGTTTATTTTTGTGCTTTTAAAAAGTGGATCTTATTTCTACGTATTTTTTCGATGGTACATTTCTTCCTAGGAGAGGGCCTGGCGACACCCTATGGGGACCTGGCGGCGCCCGGGGGTTCCTGGCACCCTCCGGTCTGCGCCGATGCTAAAGGTACTTTATATTCATGATTCATTTTCAGTTGGTTCATACATTACTTCTTCTGCTTCCACTTCTTTCCTTTCGTTATCTCTCAAGTCATAATCTTTTTAAGTACTTTTTATATTCAAAAGTTTTAATTTTTTAAATTGGTACGTTTAAAAAATAAAAGTGGGGGAGACATTAAAGAAATTTACTGTATAAAGAACTATTTTAAATAAAATGCAATGAAAAAAATGAATAAGCTTTTGAGTGTTTTTCGAGGTATGTTTTGTTTAAAACATAATTTAAAAGGCTTTGCACACCCATTTTTTAAATATATATTTTGTCCATTTTTTCAGGTACCATGATCCCCAAATCAGGTGGGGATTATGCGTACATCATGGAAGCTTTCGGCCCACTTCCAGCGTTTCTGTATCTCTGGATCGCACTGTTTATACTTGTTCCTACTGGCAATGCAATCACAGCAATGACGTTTGCTCAATACATAATACAACCCTTTTGGGGTGACTGCCGCGCCCCTATTGAGGCTGTAAGACTGCTTGCTTCAGCTACAATTTGTGGATTAACTTTAATAAATTGCTACAATGTTAAGTAAGTAATTGTAGGTTAGTACACTATTTCATATGTTAGATGAGAAATAAAATTTTGGCACCTAAGTCACTGAGTTTTTTTTTAAATAATTAGTTATGCGCTTAAGATACATTTTTATAAAAACTTGTCTGCCAAAAATAATTTTTCCGCAGACGATGTTTAAAGAATGAATGAGTGTTTATTCAAAAAAGACATGTCCACATATTATCTAGAATCGTTTTTGTTAATTTTAAAATCTCTTGTATCACTTCCATCGATTTACATATTAAAATAAGGTTAAAATGACACAGGGCTTTATAAAAAATCAATATAAAAGTATAAAGAGCAATCCAGGCAAGTACACATTGCATAAAAATTACTTTTAAGTTATTTAAAATTAGAAAAGTCCAATAATACTTTTATTGTTATTCCTAGTAGATGGGTCAATCAACTTTTCTTTGTTTTCATACACATAACAGAAAAAAACTTAATAATTTATTGAACTCTTTGGCTTTTGAATCATTTTTTAAGTTAAGAAATAAAAAGTTATAGCCATTTAAAATGTGGACAAGTTGGATTGGACGCACTGTAATAATTCAAATCCACAACACCAGGATCAACAAGCAGAAATACTACCAAACAGAGCTAACTAATTAGGCGATCATTAAGCCATATTACCATATCCCAAGGTCAATCAAATTGTCATACGGACAACAATTCAGTTATCCGAGTGACTGATTTTTCAAGAGACTAGTTGTCCGACGGACATTTTTTTAAACATTGTCTGATAGAATATATTTTATTTTTGCATTTTTTATGTTAACAGTAAAATTTATATTAAATACGACATTAAACACCATATTTTAATAGGCAATATTAATTACTTAGGTATGTTTGCTGGTTGTCTGACGGACACACATGAAAGCCAACCACGTTTTTAGTGAAACTTGGTCGACTGAGGCCGCTGATATAATAAAAAAAAATTACGAATGGTCGCTGGGTTTTCATTTATACTGTGGCACCTACGAACTTAAACCAAGGGAAAAAACGTCTTGAATTTAAGTTTTATACTGTTTCATCTATTATTATCTTTTGAACAAAACAAAATAAACATTAAGAGGATGCCGTAGTACGTTAAATTGAGCTAAAACGCGATTCGCTGGCGTTTTTTAAATATTTGTTTTGGAAAAAAGTTGTATATAGAAAAGTTTCTTAAGATGATCCAAAGATTATTGAAAAGTTAATTGATTTTTGGTAATGTTAATAATTAACACATAAAATTTCCCAAAATTACAAAACAGTAAAAATAACCAACTTTCCGATAATCTTTGGATCATTTTAAGAAACTTTTCTCTATACAACTTTTTCCCAAACAAATATTTAAAAACGGCAGCGAATCGCGTTTTAGCTCAATTTAACGTGCTACAGCATAAGAACTGGAAAAGGTAAACATTTTTTTCTAATAAAAAGGTCTTTAAAAAGTTTTACAAAAATATCACGTTTGATCACTATAGTATTTAATAGTTTTCTAAATATGACTACCTAAATCTAACAGTGGACAGTGTAATTTCCTTTATTGGTGGCACTAATCCGAGACTGTAGATATAATGGACATTACATTTCGATTTAAATGGTCATATTTCCAAAACTATTAAAGATAAAGAATATGATATATTAAATGTGGTATTTTTGTAAAGCTTTAAAAGACTTTAATGGTGATATACAGTTTATTTAATTTTAAAAAATTACCTATTTATTTTTCTTTTTGTTGTTGATGTTCATTTGTTATTTTGTCATGCTTAAAAGATAATAAATAAAAAAGAAACTTACCTTTATACAAGACTTTTTCTATCTTTCTTGGTTATGGTTAAAAGTTGGTGGCAAAATATAAATGAAAACCTGTTCACACTACGCCATTTATATTTTGATTTTAAAAATATCGTGGTTGTCGGTGGAACGGACTCTTTCTGGGACGAAATATATATATGGAAAAAAATGCCAAACTAAATAATTTCAAAAACATCGAATATTTTTTATTAATAAGAAGAAAAAAATACCTGGAAAGGCCCAAAAATGGCAGAAACAATAATTAATTAGCTATAAAGTACAAGGTATTCTTCGCCTAAAGAATAATTGTAGAAATATTAAAATGGTAACATTTCTTACTAATTGCAATATAGAGAGTGTTTTCAATATTTGGGCCATTTATTTGTATTTTCTTGCATTTTCCTGTCACTCTTATGTTAATAAAGTTATTATTATTTTCATTACTTAAATATTTTTACAAACATGTCCCAATTTTTTAAACAGAATATTGCATATTTTTATACACCCAGTGGCGTAGTGGTATAAAGTTTTTAGTAAAGCTTTTAATTTTTTAAATACCTGTTTTATATTTGACAACCTTTTTTATAGCCCAACTTTGTAACATGCTTCTTTTTACAAGTTTTATTCTAATATTTTCATTGTTCACACGTATTTTTTTTTTTTTTTTTTGGTTTTTTCTTTATCTTAATACTAATTTATTATCACAGTCAAGTGATATTTCTGTGATCAAACATTTTAAATTATTTTTTCGGCAAAGTTTTAGAAAATATACAATTTTGTAATATATATTTTTTAGATGGGTTACTCGCGTAACCGACACGTTTACGGCAACGAAAATTTTGCATTGCTTATAATAGTAGCAGCCGGCATTTACCATCTCTTCACGGGACACTGGGAACATTTTCAGGCTCCCATGGAGGGTACCAATTGGGACCCAGGATACATTGCATTGGCATTTTATAATGGCCTTTTTTCATATTCTGGATGGAATTATTTAAACTACGTTACAGAAGAATTAAAAAATCCATACAGGTAAGCCAAAAGTAACTGATAAGAAAACATCTGTTCAAAAGTTTCGGTTAGTTGTGGTTGGTTGTGGTTACCTTATCACGATGTTTTAAATTTACATCAAACATCTAGTTGAAAACATTGAACTTGTTTTTTAAATTACATATACATTACATTTTTGGTAAAAATCTTTAAACCTAATACTTTTTAAGATAACTAAAATACGAATAGTGAAACGCAAATTTTTAAATTAGTCTAATTTAATTCAATTAGATTTTTTTATATTAACCATATTTGCTATTAGTTTGACTGTAGCGCCAAACAAAATATGAACTACTTCGGGCCGTCAAGAGTAGTTTTTTATTTATATGTCAATAATAGCAAAACACATTTATTTAAATAAAAATAATAGAAAACGTTTAAAATTTGCACTTACTTTTTCTGCTAGTATTTTTACAATTTAAAAACATAACAACTCTGGTGTCTCATTTTGTTTTAATTTATTAAAATTTAAAACAAAATTAATAAATGCCCACTATAACGCAAGTAACCATTGCGAGCGCGCCAGTCGATTTAATTTTCCGTACTATGGCTTCACTCGAAGCGAATAATCCCATAATTAGCAGAAACGCCGTATCTGCACTTTGGGTCAACTTTTGTTTTTTCTCATCAATAAGTTTGAAATTACATTATTTTCTCGCCAAATTATTAAAACGCCGAATCGTACGTAATATCTTAAACGCCGTAAGTGTTATAATATTAAACAACGGCTCAGAATAAACGCCATATCAACTGGCTGTTTAAAAAAAATGCCAAATCCAAATTGCAAGTGATCCATTCTTGCGTCAGCTGCGGCGCAGCGTTTAAAAAAAATGATGCATTAAGAAAAAGGTTTTAGAAAATCTTTTGGTACGGCTTAGGAATTTACTTTAAACACGATTTACTCCGTTTTGACTTTTTTGCACATACGGCGTTTCTGCTATTAATTAATTTTCTTAAAAAAGTTTTGATTAAACCGTTTTTTTTTTTAATTTATGCGTTTTTCCCTAAATTTGGCGATAATGAATTTTAAAAATATCATATTCTTATCATTTTCTCTATTCGTCCAAAAATATTTGCAGGCTAGATTTATTATCATAAGAAAATCTCCACCTTCGACATCTTATGTTGCTGGCATAAAAGCTCTTGGCAAAATATTCGTTTTAAATAAACTATTTTCCTTTTTTTTGAATTTTCTAAGAAGCTATTTCCATTACTTGCTTAGGCAACTTTATTTTAGTTTATAATAGCAGTTTATATTGGATTTTAATTGTCACAACCATTTGATGTGTGATTTTTTACTTTTATGAACTACGACCTAAAATTGCTAATAACTTTATTGTTAATCTCGTTACCAACTAACCCCTTCAAAAAAGGTTTTTAACTTTTTTGAGTATTCGTTAATTTATGGTTTTATACTAAATTCAGGTTAAATATTTTACCTTACCTTACCTTACCTACATTTACCTATAACTATTTTAGCCCTGGATCCTCATTTTTTAGGCGGTGCAAAAAATGCCTTTTGACGCCCCATTTCCCTCAGCCATCTTTTTTACCTAAAATTAAGCCTTGTATTTATTTTTAGTATTTTTTCATACCTCGTATTCGAGCTTGCCTTACTTTTTGAATATATCGATGTACAGGCAAAAAATATTAAATCCAAAAAAATAGTAATTTTAGTTTCTTTTTATATTCCTCATTTTAAAAGAAAGAAAGAAAAGACTTAAAAAATACAAAAAATTATGATCTTATAATAATTATTTAAATTATTTATTAAAGTTTTCGTATACAAGGTGTATCTAAAGGTCTGTACAAAATTCTACGACAAATTCCTTGGGCCAAAATACCACCATCTAACGCAATTTACCTTAGTCCAAAAGTCGATTGTTTGGGAGATACAGGGTGTTAACATTTTAATTTTATTTTGGTTATTTTTAAAAATTTTCTTTAACATTAAACATTTTTTGACCAAATTTGGTATCGGGAGGTTTTTTAGGGTTGGGAATCGAAAGCTATCCATATTTTTCTCATAAAATGTAGAGGGAGCCACCTGCAGTCCTTTGCTTTTTAAAATACCATAACTTTTGGTGGCTCGGTATAATATGACTTTATGAAATTTATTTTCTCCTGTAACTTTTGTCTAAAAATGGTATACTTGGTAAATATCGATACGGGCAACCGTTTATGAGATATTTCATATTTAACTTTTTATACCACACAAATAAATCCTTATGTTTATCTGGGCCACCCGGCTTTTTCTTAAAGCTCCATAAAAAAGGCTTCTATATAAATTTCTTGGGCCAAAGTACAACAATCGAATGCAATTTACCTTAGTCAAAAGGATGATCATTTGTGAGATACAGGGTGTCTAAGTTAAAAAATAAATGGAAAATTTGACACCCTGTATCTTGCAAACGAGCAGCCTTTCGACTAAGGTAAATTGCATTAGATCGTTGTATTTTGGCCCAAGGAATGTGTAGTAGCTTTTTTTATGGAGCTTTGAGAAACATCCAGGTGGCCCAGATAAAGCTTGAGGGATTTATTTTGTGTGCTATAAAACGTTAAATCTAAAATATCTCATTAACGGTTGCTCGTATCGTTATTTACCAGGTATACCATTTTTAGACAAAAATTATAGAAGAAAACAAATTTTTATGAAAGACATATTATACCGAGGCATCAAAAAGTTGTGGTATTATAAAAAGCAAACGACTGCAGGTGACTCCCTCTACATTTATGGGAAAAATTTGGGCAGCTTTCGATTCCCAACCCTAAAAAACCTCCCAGTACCAAATTTGGTCAAAAAATGTTTAACGTTAAAGAAAATATTTAAAAATAACCGTAATTAAATTAAAACTTTAACACCCTGTATCTCCTAAACGGTAAACTTTATGAACTAAAGTAAATTGTGTTAAATCGTGGTATTTTGTCCAAAGAAATTTATGGTAGCTTTTGTACAGAGACATCCTGTATATTAATAGTTAAAATAATAATTTTTAAAGAATATATATTTTTATTATTATTATAGATTCAGCAGTTATTAAAAAATAAAAATGGAAAAAAAATCTTACTTATCTGAGGAAATTTGTTTACTTTTTTATATTTTTTAGCAAAAACTGACTTTCACTTGTTTAAGTGTAAAATTAAGATTAAAAAATAATAATTAAATCATAAATATTGCCTTTTTCCTTTTTTTTTTTTATACGCTTCAGCAATTACTAACTCCGCAACCATGGGTCGTAGAAACTTAAGCTTTGCTAATTTCTTTTCTGTTAAATTTTCAACATAATTAAGTTATTGTCTCCCTATCTTCATAATAGTTTGCCAAATGTACTTATCGCCTAATTTAAAAATATAATTATTTTTGTGGAAACTATTTTCAGTTCATTTCTTTTTTTATGTTTTCGTCCTTAAAATGTAAACCTGTAAAAATTAAGCTTTGTTTAGAAAAATCTTTGACAACTATTTTTTTTGTCTCGCTGACTGGCCTAGTATATAGACTGAGTAATATATAGGATTATAGGATGTCCTAAATTTGAAGGCGACCATTGGAATTTCAGAAAGCGTATGAGAGATGCAAAATCATTTGAAATGGAAAAAGTTGCGAAATAAAGGGCTCATTAATTAAGTTTTTAAAATTTAGAAAATTTTAAGGAAATTTAGAGGAGTTTCACAGCGTTTAAGAGCCATGACCGAAACACACATACTCACTGAGTGAAAGTGTGTTTTCTAATTTAAAATTCCTTACATAAAGGAATTGTTTTTCAAATGTGAAAGGCGTGATATGTGCGTATCCAGAATATAACAAGAAATATATAGACGGCCCTGATGTTTGTCCACCGATTTACTTATAAAAACATACTAAAAATGTGTTCTTTCAATTTACATACCATTCGGAAACACCCTGTACAAGAGAAAAGACAATTCGTTGTTTTTACGCCTTTTATTTACAATCAGCTAATAATGGTTCTTGCGCATGACTTTTATCACGTGACCACCGTCTCTGACGTAATAATGTGAGTAAATAAATTAGTAAACAAAGTTGAAACCATACGTTGGTTTTTGTTACTTTATAAGGTATAGGATAAATTGTTTTTAAATGCTTTAAACAGTGGTTTATTACGAAAGTTCCGTTTATGCTCATATTAACATTTTAAGCTAGTTAACATATTATATTATTTTTTAGATTAACAATAATATTATTCTAAAAAAATAGTTCTCTATACTCGTCCTTAAATTTAAAAAATAATCAAAATTCACAAACATTGCAGGCTTTCTTAGAACTAAAATTTAAATATTGTGCCAAAAAAGTCACAGTGCTACGTCATGCGCAAAGCGAACCAATTTGGAATCGCTGTTAATCCTACCTTTTGTAATCATTAGGTGCGTTCTGTTATTACCTCAGATCGATCGGAACGCTACGAAACCATTCTTTATTTAAATCCGGAGGAGAGCGAGGAAATCTTTATCGTTCGTTTATTATATCTAGACGCATCCAATTGTCCCAGATTCAATCGAGGCATTTTGACGGAGGAGACGGATTAATTTTGCTTTGAGGTTAAGTTAGTTCTTTCATTTTGTTTTTGTGATACAAATTTGCAACTGATTTGCACAGTTCTTACACATACCCGAAAAAGATAAGCTTGCAAGAAGTAGAAATCGTTGACCCCGAAAAAAATATGTTGTTTTTGCAGAAAAAGAGGAATAGGACAGCCACAAATTTATGTTCCTATAGCCAAGAAAGGTGGCACACAAAATTTATTGTTTTATAGTGGTTTAGTTAAGTATAATAAATTGCCTTTATATATCAGGTCTGCTTTAAATGTAAATGCATTTCGTAGACTAAGTATAGAGTTTATTTAAGAAAATTATTGATTGTTGAGTATTATAAGTAGTTCAGAATTATTTTTTGTATTTATTTATAGCACTTGTTGCTAATAAAACATTTTTATATCATTTCATTTTATTTATTTATTTACGAGCAAACCCCATTTACAAATTTACATGGTTTACAAATAAACTAAATATGCACAATAATTAAGTGATAGCATAAAGTAACTTACCTACGGATATATATAATATAATATATAATAATATAATATATATAATTTCCTTACTCTATGATAATAGTTATAAATTGCACTAAAAATAAATAATCTAATGTTATTACATCACATTTATCACAGTTCAAGACGCATAACATTTTTTTATTTAAACAAATTAAAGAAGGAACTAAAAAAGTGTTTGTCTACCCTATTTCCATTCATAATAATTCTTGTGATCGGAGAAAACCTGCTATAGTTGCTTCTATGAAAATCTACAGCAAGAAAATAATATTCTCTTGTGTTCCTTGGGAGAACACGAAAATTGATTTTAACTTAAAAGGTTTGGCAATTGATGCTTCCATTAATTAATTTTAACAGAAACAAATATCAGTGTTTATTTTGCGATCCGCCAGGGAGTCCAATCCCAGTCTATGCTTTCGACGATCATAGGATTCTTGAGGAGTTAAACTTGAATGAAATAATCCTAGTGTACCTTTTCTGTACTCTCTCGAATATGACGAAATAATCGTGCGAGGAAGTAAGCACCATTTCATAGTGATTTGGATACTAGTTAGGATACTAATTAGGAAATAGTTTTGTTCTGCCTTTGCATTATGACTTATGCAATATAATTATACTAATTAGTTTTTTAATTTTAAATTAGTTATGACTAATTAACTAATCTAACCAAAAACTAACTTAACAAACAACTGTAAGTGCTTTGGTAACTGACACTAATAATAAACAAGCAATAAATACCAGCAAAGTAAAAAATCGAGGTTATGTATTTTCATCTGGATATTTTATTTGCGTTCGTTAATTGCCGATCGCTCCGTCTCATCTGAAATGACGTCAACAAAATCTTCTCGCATCTGAGAGGCAATTGCAGAACCCGCCTTTTGTATCATAAGGTGTGTTTGGCATAGTGAAAAGGGTAGTTTAGTGGATTGTAGTAAAGGACTAAAAAGTGGAAATAATTAAAAAAAAGTAATGAAAAAGTTTTGATGCCAAACGCGTTTAACTGAGTTATGTCACAAATGTCAAAAATTCAAAAAGGCTTTTAAGCTTTTATAAACAAATAAATTTAATTTCTACATATTTGGGTTTCTTGTACTCTATACTTGTTCAAATGAGTGGTCCAAAGACATGTTCGACAAGAATTAGCGTTTTAATAAAATGTACCTAACTTCGCAACCTCGAAAATAGTGTGGTTGAGTTAAAACTAGTTATAACGAGGACTGGATGTCAAACACCTAGTCCTGAATTACACTGGCGATACCAAACGATAAAAGTTATAACTAGTTATAACTTTTCGTTATGCCAAACACACCTACAGTACGTATCTATTACGCTCTTAATAGGAATTCTAAAATTTTTCGTACACAATATTCAAATAAATATCTATATTATAAATATTATTAATAACAAATAATAACAGGTAAGTATGATGTGTAGTCTCATAATAGGCGTTCTTATGAATATTACACTAAATCCAGATCGTAATTTAAAAAATGGATTTGGTATTGGCTGAAAAACGTCAACAAACTGGATTCTAATTACTCAACTTTTCCCTAATTTAATTGACTTCGTACCTTCGGTTTAAATTCCCAATGGTCACCGTCGAGTTTGGCACACTCTGTATAAATTTGCCATGACTAAATTTGCCACCACTTGTATTGTAGAGTGTCAGTAACTTATAAGATCTTATAAAAAAATGGGTTTATTAATTAAACCTATAATGCTAAGTTCCACTTATTTTTTGGATAAGTCAGCGTTTATAAAACAGTACAGAGTAAAAACACGATAAGAACCAAATAGTTCGAAACCGTCTGCAGCTGGTGATTTAAATTAGCTCTGAAGAAAAAACCTTTGGCAAGTGTGAAACTCTGCATATCCAGATCGGACAGTGTTCGACAGATGCAACCTTACAAACAGTAAGGAGTTTTTCCTCTTTTAACACGCTTTTATTAACTTGGGTTGTAACTATCTATCTATCTATCTATCTATCTATCTATCTATGTAACGGAATCTTTGAGCCTAATTTTTACCAACTTCCAGCTATTCGATTTCTTTGAAACTTTGCACACGTATTAAGGACCCATGACAATGCAATAATCTGCAAACAGTATCCCGTTATCCTGGTTAGGATCGCCAGGATAAAAAAATTCCTTTATATTATAAAAACAACACCTGTGTTGCCATCTTTTGGCAACATCCCAAACTTTTCTCAGGAACTTTAGCTACTCTTGACAAAATGGCGAAGGAATTTTTAGTGAATAAACTGGAGCATTTTTACATACATACATACATACATGCATATCGAACTAAAAAATGAAAAATAAATAATAGTTTAAAAAAACTAAAAAACACGCTTTTATATGCAACCGAACTAAAAATTAGAAAATAATTTTTCATTAAAAAAAATATTGTCACTTCAGAGTAAAAAGCGTGGGGTGCATTTTACTATTTTTTCATAACTTTTCCCTCATAGATATTGGCAAATATAATAATTATAACATTTAATATATTAAGCACCCCACGCTTTTTACTCTGAAGTGACCATATTTTTTTAATGAAAAATTATTTTCTAATTTTTAGTTCGGTTGCATATAAAAGCGTGTTTTTTAGTTTTTTAAACTATTATTTATATTTTTGTAGTATGCTTGCTCAAGCAGTATGTTGTATATTAAAGATCCACATTAATACCCATTTATTTACCTTTGTATGTACCTTTAAATTTTCACAGGCGAAAAATTACATCACCCTGCATGCAAAACGTTTTTCCTACGACTTAAAGGATTTAAAGCGGATTCGCGGAACGAAAATTAGCTAACATTACATTTTAGCTAATAGTATAAGGTGTCGATACGATAAGAGGTTGCATTCAGAAATTAGTACGTTGGACGGTATTACCCGCTGGGCAGGGCTTTTCAAGCTCCCTGTATTATATATTGAGTGAAAGATAATGCATTTTAGATTTTTTAATATTTCAGTATCCTTGTTTATATTTAATGTCAAAGTTACCTTTTTTTTTTAAGGAATCTTCCACGAGCGATCTGCATATCGATGCCACTTGTCACTATTATATACGTTATAACAAATATAGCGTATTTTGCTGTTTTAAGTCGATATGATATACTGGCTTCTGATGCAGTGGCAATGACATTTGGAGATAAGATGTTAGGATTTGCATCATTTCTGATGCCAGTATTTGTCGCATGTGCCACGTTTGGTTCTTTAAATGGAGCAATATTTGCATCATCAAGACTATTTTTCGTTGGGGCACGTGATGGTCATTTACCTCGAGCAATTTCTCTTATTGACATTAAAAGACTGACTCCTGTTCCTTCTCTGATATTTATGGTAAGTATATTGTTATATTTTTATAAGGATATGATTTAATGTTTTGGACAATCAATTTTTTTAAATTTAATTATAAGCATATAAACCATTTAAATTACTTGGTTAAATCAAAAAATGCAAGCTTATTATTGACAGATCAATTTTACTATTGATTTTTCTATAACAAATGCCACACCATGCATTGACATTTTTAATTTGTTAACCGACCATCATTGATGTTCTAGATTCCTTAAATTGTGTAGTTTTTTTATGGTATAATTAAAAATATTTTTTAGCTTGATTGTAAATTATCTTATTTTTTGTATATTTAAATTGATTTTTTTAATTACGTAGCATAGGTTATTGTTAAATTTTAAGATGGCCAAGATAAATCATTCACGGTCATTAATTCACGACACCTAAATCAGGATGATCTATTATAAACACTTTAAACAAAATTAAATCGGCTTTTAAAAAACATATAAAATTCACTAAAAAGATTAATAAAAAAACGAAGTCGGGTAATAACATAAATAAATATGGTAATAATGTATAAAAAGCTTTTGCTTATTTATGTATTAACATTTGGTAGTTTGGCGCGTGTGTTATACCCGACTTTTTTATTTAGTATTTTTACCTTTTAGTGAGTTTTATTTAATTTTTTGAATTCGGTTTATTTAATACGAGTTTTGCCCGCGGCTTCACACGCGTTAAATTTGCAGTAAAACAATTCCCCTTTCCTATACCGTGAAGATTTTAAATATTATTATATACATATAAACCTTCCTCTTGAATTACTCTATCTATTAAAAAAACGCATTAAAATCCGTTGAATAGTGATAAGAAACTTAATAAAATAAATTGGTACTATACTATTTTTTTAATACTTATAATTATTTTGCAAATCATTATATTTAAGAAATTTTGTAAACCTCTAGATGGTTTATTTCCATATTTAGAATGCATTTTAGTTGCAAGGGCTTTTTAAATAACATATTTTTGACCCACCCTGTGCGGTTTATAAACCATAGAAAACTGCACAATTCCTATAAACACTTTTTTTTCCAATTGCAATAGTAACGCCAATATCGAATTTTAAATGTAAACCATTTTTTTAAACATTCCGTATAATTATATATATATATATATATATATATATATATATATATATATATATATATATATATATATATATATATATATATATATATATATATATATATATATATATATTTTAATTATTATACATATAAACCTTTCTCTTCAATCAGTCTATCTATTTAAAAAAACCCGCATCAAAATCCGTTGAGTAATTTCAAATTTTAAATGTAAACTATTTTTAAACACTCTGTATATGTTTTTTTATTATTATGTTTTTATTATTATACATAGAAACCTTTCTCTTGAATCATTCTATCTATTAAAAAAAACCCTTCAAAATCCGTTGAGAATAGTAACGTCAATATCGAATTTTAAATGTAAACTATGTTTTTAACACTCTTTTCTTTTTTGACATTATTATACATAAAAAATAATTCTCTTGAATCAGTCTACCTATTGAAAAAAACCGCATAACAATCCGTTGAGTAATATCGAATTTTAAATGTAAACTATTTTTTAAACACTGTATATGTTTTTTTTTGCCATTATTATACATATAAAACTTCCTGTTGAATCACTATATATATATTTTTAAAAAAACGCATCAAAATTCGTAGAGAATAGTAACGTCAATATCGAATTTTAAATATCAACTAATTTTTTAAACACTCTGTATATGTTTTTTTTTAATATTATTATCCCTATAAACTTTTCTCTTGATTCACTCTATCTACTAAAAACGCATCAAAATCCGTTAAGAATAGTAACTTCAATATTGAATTTTCAATGTAAACTATTTTTAAACACTCTGATATATGTTCTTTTGATATTATGATACATATAAACTTTCCTCTTGAATTACTTTATCTATTTAAAAAAACGCATTATAATACGTTGACAATAGTAACGTCAATATTGAATATTAAATGTAAACTATTTTTTAAATACTCTATATGTTTTTGGATATTATTATACATATAAACCTTCCCCTTAAATCACTTTATCTATTAAAAAAAAATGCATTAAAATCCATTGAGAATAGTAACGCTGTAACGTCATGCGGTATTAACGTAAGCGCTATTATGACAGTTAAGTTATGCGCGATTCGATTTTTACCGTCGCCGGTGGTAATAACGTTACCGCATGGAGTAATTTGCGGGCTGATAACGCCGTGTGCTATTTAAAATAGCGAATAGAATTGTCATGCGCACAGTATTTTTCTTTGTTTATTTTTTAAGGTTATTTATTTATTTCGACGATTTCTAAAAATATTTTTGTAATAGAGCCACAGAGTAAAGTTAAACTACTAATCTTTGATAAGGCCTTCCTTTTTTTATTTTGATGTAAATATCGCAGGTGGAAAAGAAACGAAAAGGTTAAGATTCTCGACCGACAATGACCTGGCTTTACTGAGAAAATGTCTTAGTCAAAATTCATCTGGAAAAGTAGGAAAATGTACAGTAAAATGTGTTTGAAATAACGGGTAAAACTTTAATATTCGCACATTAAAGGATCATTTGTTTTTGATTTTGTAAATTCGCAAGACAGGTGTAATTAACCGTTCGTAATACGGCGTCTTCCATATCTCTAAAAACAAACACTAAATACCGTATGCGGTATTTAAATAGCGCATTACGTAAATAACGAACGTAGGCGGTAACCAAATTACCCATATCTCTCTATTACATCCGTTGTTTCAGTAATTTAAATTATATTCTTAATATCATGCAATATTCATCAAACTAATGGAATTATAAGGAAAAGAAAAGTAACGGTAAATGAACTAGTTACTTCTGAGAAGGAACGTTGACAGCTCTGAATAGTATTAGTGAATTTTCATAAATGCCCTCCGCTACGACCGACGGAGAAACATACATCTGGTAGATAGAGTAAATCAAGAGAAAAGTTTATATGTATAATAATATACAAAAAAAAACATATACAGAGGGTTTGGAAAAAAATACATTTCAAATTCTATATTACCAAAGACAATTGTAGTTTCACTATAGACTCCCAGAATAATGATAAATTTTTGCATCAGTTTGGACGCTGGCTTGGCTGAATTTATGAAGCGGCAAATTATACGTACTGTTTAAGTGTGTACGTTTTTAAAATATGTAATAAAATATTCTCTTTTAACTCTCTGCAGCCCGTATATGCGCTTCTTTCTTTGATTTTAATGCATGCATGAACCTGTTAATTTAACATGCCGATTGAAATAATTCGATTCTGTATTGAGGGAGGTTTTGTTTAGCAATAGATTTCTAGTTGTTTTTAAGGAATTATTAATTACTTTCATGTTTTGGTTTTTGAAAATGAATTATAACATTCCTTAAATGACTTTATGGTCAAGCCGCGCCTGGAAAAAGGAAACATAATTATACATTTCTTATAATATACATATTGGCGAGTTTTTAAATCTTGATAATATCATATCTACCTATCTACAAATATTGCCTACCCCAGCCGTTGGGACATGGTGCACAAAAGATTTTTTTTTTTTTGCATTGTTTAGGTCCCCTAGATCACAAGAAAAACTAGCTACGCCAGTGGATATAAAAGAGCAAATCACTGCTATTTAAGAACGTAGTATAACAAAAGGTATTTTAGATTTAAGAAGAAATATAATTAAATTAAAGACCTCTTATTAAGATAAAAACAGTTCACTTCGTTAGATCAGTCTAAGCAAATACCGAATCTATATTAACAAATATATTTCCTTTCACGTATCTTTCATCGATTTCATTACTTAAAGTTACTTTTCTACCTTTATAACTCAATTGAAGTTGTTTATTTACCGGGATATCCACAAGTTAGCTCAATTCATTTCTAAATACGATCTAGTAAGAAAGTTTCTAAGCCAATACAACTTTTTCCTAATGACAACGATAATTGTTATTGTACTTTTTAAAACTTAAATTTTCGAAAAGTCGGATTTCTACGAGAATAATCAATTAGTTTTATCAATAAGGGGACGTCAAGAAATTAAGTGAGGGGTTTTACAATTTTTCGACCCCTCCACCCCCTGGAGCGGCGGTATGCAGGCAGCCTAAGAGAAGCGGTATGGGCAAACAAATATATGAGGACGAACAGTAAAATAAAAATATATAAAACATGCGTAAGGTCAATCATGACATATGGCATAGAAGCTAGTGAAGATACCAATAAGACCATGCTATGGGTTGCTGAAATGAACATACTACGAACTATAATAGGAAAAACAAGACGAGACAGAGTCAGAAACACAGGCATAAGAGATCAATGAGGAATACAAGATGTGGTAAGATGGGAAAGACACAGAAGAAGAGAATGGCACATCAGTCACGTGAGAAGAATGGATGAAAACAGGCTACCGAAGACAGTGTTAGCAGGAAAACCAGAAGAAAGGCGTCCTCCAGGAAGATTACCAAAAAGTTGGATGGACAGCTGGTAGTCTACTTTACAGGAGATGCTGCAACGCAACATTCAGAACGTACAGATCAACTAGATCTTAAAAAAGAATAAGGGAAGAAGAGAGAGAGTTTTGATTTATATATTTTTAGTTTATATAAGGGGCTATTGTAAAATAATGTTTCGTTATTATTGGCATTTTTTCCACTTAAAAACACGTTATTAAATTTAGGATCTGATATGTCTTCGAGTCGCAATCATCAACTTAGTTTGGTCGAAACATCTTTTGTTATAAGCTTAATGTTAAAAAATAATTTATTTTATTTTGTATTAGATGTTAAAAGTAACGTTTTAAATATTATTTTTAAAATTATTGCATATTTCTAGATAAAGTATAAAATACAAAATAAATAAACTGAGTAATAATGACCATAAATTAAAAAAATGTGTTTATACCTATCTGCGAACAAAAATATCTACAAACGTCTGTGACAAGATCTTAATTTATAATATTAAAATAATATTTAATGGCTTTTCACTTCAAAACGCCGCATAACTGTTAAGTGTGATCTGTTGTTGGATTTAAAATTAAAGTAATTTTTTAAGTTTAAAACAAAATGTTTTGATATTAAAATAAATGAAGTTGTTTTGCGAATCAAAGATGCAGTCATTTTGTAGAAAAAAAGTTGCATGTATTTTAAAATATATCCTTAAATAAACTAAAAACTGTACCGCAATATTTCATTTTTTTTACAGATAATTCTGGTGTAGCTAAACATTTTAAAAATTTTAAACCCATACATATAATCCTGCAGTTTTAAAAATAGTAATGGTGTCAATGGCGCAGCTTGAATTTTTTTTCCTTAAAAGTGTGACATGGGACTCCCACCAAATATTTATCAAATGCTAATGGCCTAAAACAAAATTTTTAAATGTGCGAAAAACAGTTATTTTTTTAATTAACCCCCTTCTTCACAAAAAAAAAAATTACAGTTTTAAAAGAGAAATTATTTTTTTGATTAATTAAAAACTTTTTTTTATCTTTAGACAAACCACGAAGACTAAAAGCCTAAATACTAACGTACCGTGGGTGTCTTAAGCGAGGTAAGAGGGAGTTTAATGACACGGGACTTAAATACTTGAAGATTTGGGGGAAGGAAAGACCTCCGCGGGCAGCAGGTTTCACATTCTAGAAACTCTAGGGATAAAAGAACGAACAAAGTGGGAAGTTCGGAGCCCGTCCAGTTGGACCGTATAGAGATGCATACGCGCGGAACCACGAGTTTCTCTGTTGGGAACTGTGAGTGGAGAAACTATACTGTACAATTCTTCAGAGCAGAAGCCACGGAAGTACCTATAAAAAGCGATAGATCCCCCACAACCCGACGATGGGCAAGAGAGGGAAGCCTTTCTGTAAGTGAAGGATCATTAATGAGACGAATGGCTCTTCTTTGAATAGAATCAAGAATGCTTAGGGTTGTGAGGGGCGCCATGCCCCAGATATGAGAAGAATATTCCAAGGGAGGTCCGATTTGGGACACATATAAAGTATATAAATTAGAAGGGGAAAAATACTTTTGGCTCGAAAGAGAAATCCAAGCTTTTTTGAAGCTGCCGTGGCTATAGATACAATGTGTTTATGCCGGTTAAGGTTACTTTCAAATGTGACTCCCACAAGATTTAAGGTGTTTTTGCTCTGTAAAACTTGGCCACTCATAAGTAGAGGATGAGTATTTGATGAGTCTTTTCGCGACAAGGAACATGATTGTGTTTTGGATGCATTAAAGAGGACGAGATTTTTCGCGCCTCAATCCAATATTAGTTAATTAAATTTTTCCACTTTTAATGTAAGATTTTGGATGCATTTATTTTAAAAAAAATGTTTGTGAAATTTGTTATTTATATATCAATAAAATTTGACTAAAGTCATGAAAAAATGCAGAGAGAGAGAATTCGCTTTTATAACTTGGATTTTTTCGGGAATTCTAATTTAAAAATCCTAGCTACGTCTTGAATTTGTAACACCCAATTTATAAAGTTGTTTGTTAGAGTAAAAAATAAACTAATATTGCTGAAAAAATGTTAAAAACCCTAATGTACACTGTTTAAAAAGATGTAATTTTTAGATTTACCAACGATGTCATTGCTACAGCAGCCTTTGGAGTAAAAGTTAATTCCCTAAAGGAAAGAAATAACACGTTTTATCAAATGGGTAAAAAATTAACAGGCATTTTTAATGTTTTTAAATTTTTGGGTCATCAAACTTTTCCAAAATTATTTAAGGTAAGAAAGTTATTAATCATATTACTCTTTTCTTAAACCGACAAAAAGAATTAAATAAATATAGAGGGTATTATTTAAATGATAAATATAAAATATTATATAAGCTTAGGCAGAATATCAGTAGATGAAGTCTTAAAAATAATTGCCTTACAGCAAACTATTGGTATAGTTTTGTTAAGTGCTTCATAACTTTGTAAGAAAAACACTTTCGAACTAAAATAATGCGTCAGGGGCTGAAGGGGTGCTTTTTAGGGGTAATTTTTTTGTTGTGATAAGCTAAACAATAAATTCTCTTAAAATAAGTACAATGTAAAAGTTGTCGACATTAAAAAAGCCTACAACTTATTCCATAATCATTTTTACCCTAACCCCAAAATTTTCGAGAAAAGTAGAAAAACTGTTTTTTCTGCTTTTAATTTTTATCTTTCACAAAAATAGTTCGATTAAGCTGAAAGTTTGAAGCACGTATACTTTTAACAATTTCTATTATACCATTTTTTTATTAATAAATATTTAGCCGTTATTATGAAAACTTAATTTAAAAAAATGAAAAATTTTCAACCTCCATTTTAACTTAATTTTTTTTTCATCAAAAATTACTCGCTAAGGGTTTCATTTTTCATTATACTCGTACATTGTGTTATGTTTGTTGAAAAATTAATACTAATAAATTAAATTCTAATTTTATTTTATAACTAAGAATATGAAAAATGACCTAGTGCCAAGTACTTTAATTGTTAAAATAGAACAAAATTGTATAAGTAAATGTTGTAGAGAATTAGATTTTTCATTAAAATTTGTTGCAATGTTAAAGCAATAAAGAAAAAAAAGTTTTTGTTAATTTTTTTACATGTTATGCACTTAAATAAGCAGACAGAACACTATCGTGGAACGGAACGGAATGGAAGCAAATTTTAAAAGCATATAACTAAATGGGAGCCCGCACACTATCGCAAATCGGTCTACCGAGGAACTTCCATTTAGTTATATGTTTTTTAAATTTCCGTTCGCTTTCGTTCTGTTCCGTTCCGCGATAGTGTGCTGCCTGCGTTATTTAAGTGCACATGTAAAAAATTTACAATAATTCCTTTTTTTTAATGCTTTAACTAAAAATTTCAATTTTCAATTCTCTACAACATTTACTTAAACAATTTTTTTCTATTTTTAAAAATAAAAGCATTTTACACTGTGAAAAGTGCAGCTTTGGCATGAACATTCATTTTTGGAGCTGGAGAGCTTGGCTGTGAGCTTTGTTGGCTTTCCTTTGAGCTTTGCAAAAACAAAATAAATATTTCTTTTTATTAATTGCTTTAGTGAAAAAAACATTCAATCAATATAGTCAATAGTGAAAAAGTAAAACAATAGTAATAAAATTCTTTGTTTTTTTTTAACCAATACCTTACCATATTTTCAAATTTGGTTCTCAGATCTGAAGGCTTTGCCCCTCCAATGTCTGGCTTAACCTTTGTATAGTTGGTTCCCACTTTTGTAGGTTCATCAAAGGTTACTGCCGACTTGTCTACCCTAAAAATTATATTTATTGTATTAATTTTAGCTTATTTGCTTTACAATGAATAAAAAAGCAACATGTTAAAGGCTATTAAAAAAAATAATATAATAACCTATCAGTCTGAAGTTCAAACTTCCCACCAAATTCAAGCTTGTGATCAGTCTGACTTTCATGCTTTTGGGGAGCCTCATGATGATCCCATCCAACAGCTGATTTGTCTTGACGATCAGTTTGTACTCCAAATTTTCCACCAAAACCCTTCACATAATCTTAAAAGAAAGTATTAGAATAGAACTATAAAACCTATTAAATGAATATCAACTATTGTTTAACAGTGACTAGGTATCTACTTTTCTTTTTTTTTTATATATACCTTTTTGTGACTCATATTTAGGAACTTTTTCAATATGGTCCCACTCCACAGCTGACTTATCCTGCCTATCAGTTTGAACTCCAAATTTGCCACCAAATCCTGTAACATAGTCTTTTGTGAAGCATGTTTCTCAATTTTTTCTTTGTGATCCCAGCTGACAGCACTCTAATCATTTTTCACATTTTTGGTTATAACTTGCCCTGTATATTACCAATAGGGGCAAAAGTTTGTATTTCTTTGTTTTGGACCATGTGACTAGTTTTCCCAAAATGCCGATTTAAAATTTATTAATTTTGTTTCATTTGTCCTCTCTTGTAACAGCAATTCTTGGTCAGACAGTATACCTGTAATCCAACTTTCAAATTTAAAAATGTTTCTAAACTTTTGAAAATATTCAAAAATTCTTTAAAAATTACGATTTTAATAAATAATTTTAATTTTTCGACGAAAATAACACAATGTACGAGTATAATGAAAAATGTCAATATTTTGTGTTTTTAAATTACCTTTCAATTTTTTTTTTTATCGTAGTATATATATTTTTTTGCATTAATTAAAAGGTAACATAAAACGAAAAAATGAGCCCTTACCAAACCATGACGGTTACCAATTTTAATTTTTTAAAGTAAGTTTTCATAATAACGGCTAGATATTTATTAATAAAATAAATACAGTATTATAGTAATAGTGAAAAGTATATCTGCTCCAAATTTCAGCTAAATCGAACTATTTTTGTAAAAAAACTAAAAACCGAAAAAACAGTTTTTTTTACTTTTCTCGAAAAATGGGTATGGCAGAAGTTGTAGGCTTTACTGTTTAGCTTGAAATTGCAAAAACCATTTTTACCCCTAAATAGAACCTAACGCATTTTGGTTCTGAAGTATTTTCTTACAAAATTATGTTGCACTTAACAAAATTATACCAATAGACACCTGACAAAAAATGGTCCGCCACTGACTTTTGTGATTGTTTTATATCTTGTTTAGTATTCAAGGAAAAAAATATTATTAACTTAGTAAATGAATGTCCCTGCACCATACAAGAAACATAGGCATTTTTTTCTAGAAATTATTTAAATATTTTTTAATTAACAATTACGTAACAAAACAATAAATACTAAGCTAAATAAAAATAACATCTAAGCTAACAAATTTTACTAAATTAGGTTTTTTTACATTTTTCCATGTTTATCCCTTATTTTTATCAAGAAGTATTGACATAAATGTTTTTTTTTTAATAGTAGGAAAATCACAAAGATGGCTGAACTTGACTCTGTTTAATTGATCCTGTTTAGAAAAAAGATAATCAAATTGTTAATAGGAGTTTAAAAAAACCTCCCTTTAAGAACTATTATTTTCCAGTTAATAAATTGAAGATTAAAAGGTTTTTATTTCAAAGATAACTATTCTGCCGTCCAATGGAAAAACACCGTATGTATGTAAATACGAGAATGGGCTCATTATATATACATACGGTGTTGTTCCGTTGGACGGCAGTATTGATTTCCATAATTTATTATAACGTTTTTTACCAATAGCGTTGATTGAGAGAGTACGTGTACGTTGTACTCTCTCAATCAACGCCAATAGTAAAATATTATTATTGTATCATTTTAGTATTTAGGGGTACCGTTCCTTGATAGAGATGCATCAAAATACTTTTATTCTGTAATGGATGAAACAATAAAAGCCCGAGAAGAACAAAAAATCGTTCGAAATGATATGATTCATCTTATGTTAGAAGCTAGAAAAGAAAGAATTCAAGCCGATGGTTCTAGCGATACAGGTAAGAAATCCACCTTAAAATTTAAAACTAGGCACGCACATAGCGACACACAGTGTTTGCCAGAGGTCATCTATTGGTGTTTTCTTGTTTGGAAACTTCTTGTTTGGGTACCTAATAAAATTTTACCTTTTTTGTCCCTTTTTATTCTGGTTTGGTCACCTGGACAAAATGCCTAATATTACTTCTCATTTGGTACGCTAGAGGTGTGCATATATTTTAATAATATGGACAGACATCTTTATTCTTAGTTTACACGAGCGCTGTTATACGCATTAGCCAAATGCGAATTTAAATAAAACCCATGTGTAAAGACTCTGAAATCAGTAGCAGTCTTATTGCATTATAATAGTTCTGATATTATAATAAAGTATAGGTGGAGGAGGGGGATCATGGTTAGTTCTGGTTAGTTAATTTTTTTAATTCCCTAATTAAACCCAAGACTAATACACACTTTTTAAAATCGACTTAAGAATTCTATGTCCACCCATAGGGTTTTAAACAAGAAGAAATAAATATGCGTTTTTGTCGAGGTGACCAAACCAGAAAAAAAGGGTTAAAAAAGTTAAATTTTCTTAGGTAACCTAATAAGAAGTTCCCAAACCAGCATAGGCCCATCTATCAACCTAGTAATGTAGAGCATACTTTGTTTTGACTTATCGTGTAGTGATGTGTCGTGACCTGTTGTGCCGTGATGTCAACACATTTCTCTCATGCAGTATGATGAAAATAGATATTGGTTTTAAATCAAATTTTAAAGTCAGTAGTTTGTTCGTTATTATTTTTGCCGTTTTATGATTTTAAAATGGCTTTCAGCTTGTTAGATAATCTGAAAAAGACAATTGCCTAACGCTGACAGAAATCTGCACTGCTCGCATTTGATAGTGACACGACACGTCAGGACACAACACGAACCGTAGCCTCTGATTAGTGTCAGGGCGCTCGGCGCCCATTAAAATGATATGAAAATTTTATTGTCCGATTCTAGTAAACATACAGGCTGCTTATGTAAAAACTTACCATTCAAGTTATAAGCAATGTTTGTAAACATACAGGGTATTTATTTAAAAACTTACCACTCAAGTTATGTGCGAAAAGAGACAGATTTGAGAAAATCGCCGAAACACGTCATTATCCCAGCAAACACTATTTGCCGGCAATGTACATTTTTCATATTGGCATTGATGGTAAAGCATTGGCAATTGGTAGCAATATTATGCCAACATCTTATACGCATTAAAAACTCAACCCTAAATAAACACTTAATTGCCAATAAATATAACATGCAGGCGAATTGCCGGCAAGCATGCAAAAATGGCGGCATACCAATCCTGATTAAATAAAACACGCGTTTTTGTTGCAGTCAAATAAATATTGGATTTTTGAAGGCAAACCTTCATCGCATATTCATACTTTTTAAACCATATTATTAACATTGGTATTTAACTAACATTAAAGCAATTTTTTGATCTGTTTTATTTATAATGGCAACTAAACAACATTATTTTATGTTTTTTTACATAATTAAAAGGAAATGGCCTTTTCATAATATTTTATTGTTAAAAATCATGCAAATAAAAATTAGGTCAAACAAAATGTTTATTATGTATTTTGGAGCGAATAAAAATAAAATGATGGTCTTTTTTAAAGAAAAGAGTTTTTTAATAGACATAATTAAATGTATTCATTACCTAATAAGTGTGTGTTGTGTGATTAATTGGTGATGGCTAGTCGAGAAGGCAAGATATTCAAGTAGACTGTTAGGAGCTGTAAACATTTTGTTTAAAACTTTATTAAAAGTTTTAAAGACGTGTTAATAAAAAATATTATATATATTTAATAGTTTTTTTGACATACCGATAGATGGCGTAATGGACAATAAACTACTACGTTTCTACAATATCTTCGCTTTTTATCGTCTAAACCCATTAACACAAAAATAATTCGAGAGCGGTCTGCGGTAGGGGATCTCACTTAGCTTTGAAAGAAATATCTTCGGCTAGTGTAAAAATCTGCATCTCCAAGTTTGACAGTGTTCCGAGAGATGGTATTTTGCATTGCAAGGAAATTGCATGCAGTAAGGAGTTTTTTCATATTTTAATTTTCAAATAAAATATCGCATCATTTTAGCTTTTAAAAAAGTATATGCGACAATTTTCGTCAATATGACGTCAGCTTGCTGCTTGGGAGTATCTGCATTTGCCCACTTTCGTGTCTTTTGGTATCTTTTGCCAATAACTTATTAATGATGGATGCCATCATCTTAAACGCATGTTTTTGCCAATAACTTATTAATGACGGATGCCATCACTTTATCTGCAACACGTGGCCTAATAACGGCCAATTGCCCACTTTCGCGTCTTTATGATACCTTTTGCTAATGCCTTGCCATTAAAGAGTGTTGGCAATGCCAGTAAATTAAATGTACAACGCCGGCAAAAAATGTTATATGGGATATTTATTGAGAGGGCAAGTTTTATTACAAAACCTGGACGGAGTCCTTTCAACCATTGGCATAACTACTAGTTTAGGTATGACGTGGTAATAGATAAAAATACCTTTTGATGTTTTAAAAAGTCCTCTTTTAAAAAAGTAACGTAAAAGATCTGAAGACGCGACTTTACACCCTTGTTTAAAAGATGCTGTAAAATGTAAATACTGCTGCATAATTCAGTGATTGGATTACGTTGACGGAACAGTTAATTACATCGGTTAAACATCTAATATTCCACCCACAGTACCCTGGTGTTAAGTTTTGAGCTTTCGTAGAAGGTATCAAAGATAAAAGAACATGAGTTTGTTTGAATGTTTGTTCTTAAAGTCAACTAAAGGATAAGCATCTTATTCTTAAACACCATGTATTTAAGTGAATAATTCTTTGTATTTTTAGGGAAATTTAAACGAATAAATCTTTCTAACAGCGAGATAACTTCTCAATCTATGATATTCTTTTTTGCTGGTTTCGATACTATTTCGACGGCTATGTGTTTTGGCACCTACGAATTAGCTTTGAACAAAGAGATTCAGGATAGGCTAAGGGAAGAAATTATGGAAACCCAAAAGAATGGAAAAGTTACTTACGAGGCTTTGATGCAAATGAAATATATGGAGATGGTTGTTTCAGGTAATATATAATATGTAAAGATGAGTCCACATGTAATTCATTCGATGGCGATGCCGCCAAGTACACAAAAATGATAAAGTAAACAAACCCTTTGTGAACAATGATTTATTGCAGCAAAAAATATTTAACCCGACGAGTTTCTAGTACCACGCCACGTGCCACCGGTTTTTAGTAGTACAGAGGAGAAATAGGAGAATGTTTTTTAAGTACGTGATACGTGTTTTAGCAATGTTTTTTTTATTATTTATCTAAAAATATGTAATCAGGCTTTCTCCAAGACTATGTGCATTTGAAAAGGTTTGTTTACTTTATCATTTTTTGTGTACTTTGCGGTATTGCTTTCAGAATGAATTAAATGTGGACCCATCTTTACTGGGTGTTGTACATAAAATTTAAGGACATACGATCCCACACCATTCTCATAAAAACCGGCAACGGCGTAATTCTTTAAGATAAAAGTATGTTTAGGGTCCTATCCCGACTGGTAATATTTCCATAAAAATTTCGGTGTAAAAATTTTTGTTTAACAGAAGTGCATAAAATGTGAACTAATTGTGTGCCAATTTACTATTATGAATTTTGGGCAAAAAAGTCGAAATACAGGGTGTTTCGAAATTCATTTATCAAATTTTAATGGCATATTTTACATGCCCTAGTTTCCTATTTAAACGTATGCTCGGAAACGCTTCCTTTTAGAGATACAAGGTGTAAAAATTAGATTTTTTTTTTATCATACTTGTTAAACCGTTTTAGATATTTTATTGGTATTTGGTTTATTACTTTACAGCAGCAAAAGACATTCCTTTTTATGTAAAAAATTGTACAAAAAATAACCAGTGACGTCTGTACCATATTTGAATTAAATATTTTTTAAGAAAAACAAAATATGAGCCAGTGGTTTCTCCTAAAATAAAAATCATTTTTAAAATTTCCATTGAATTTGGGACAAAAACTCTTTACACCTCCACAAACAATTTCGTGAACAGCAACAAATTTTTAGATTAACTTTTATCTAGAATATCGAGTGTAAAGCTGGCGTGAGCGGTTTTTGTAAGTTAACCGATTTCTAGTCTTTCTTGACGGTTTATAATTTGTTGCTGACTGTTTACACCTTGACAAACAATTTCGTTAGCAGCAACAAATTTTTAGATTAACTTTTTTCCTCGAACGATGCATAGTTTTCAAACAAAAATAACAACCATTTTGATGCATGTCTGTCGATAAAAATTTCACAAAATAATTTGAAATTTTAGGTTTTAAATGTTTAATATTTTTGTTATTATTTTCGCAAACTCGTCATGCATCAAAGTGGTTTTTACTTTTTGTTTGAAAACTATGCATCGGAAAAACTCAAAAGATCAAATTTGTTGCAAATTTAATGGGGATTTTAAAAATAATTTTTATTTTAGATAAAAGCAGTGGCGCACCATTTTTTTCTTTTAAAAATAGTCCATACAAATATGGTACGGACGTAATTGATATATTTTTTTAATTTTTAACCTGAAAATTAATTTCTTTTGCTGCTGGTAAGTTACGTACCAAATACCAATTAAATATCTAGAGCGGCTACAAAATTATGATAAAAAAATGTTTTTTATTAGTATTTTAACACCCTGTATCTCTAAAGGAAGCGTTCTCGGACATATTTTAGTAGAGAAAACTAGGGCTTATTTTTGACGTAGAATAAGCCATAAAAATTTGATGCATTAATTTCGGAACACCCTGTATAGTGAAAAATAAGGTCAGATATTTTTTTAAATTTGATATCTCCAAAATTGAACGTCTTCGAAAAAAAACAGATTGGTGATCAGCGCACAAAAAAACTCAATTAAATCGACGACGAGTCCAATTTGGAAATAATTCCCAAACTTTACAAACAAAATGTTTATTTGCTTTCTAATTTTTAGAAATTTTGAGAAAATGGCCACCATTCCCAAACCTTGATCGACTTTGTACTAAACCGTATGTTATTCAGCCTGTAAACAAAGATGAAAAGCCTGTACCGATTCAAGTCAACCAAGAAGTTTGGATACCGCTTTATGGAATTCAAAGAGATCCAAAATATTTTCCTAATCCAGATAAGTTTGATCCAGAACGATTTTCCGAGGAAAATAAACATAATATTGTACCATATACAACCCTGTCGTTTGGTGTAGGTCCGAGGATTTGCATTGGCAACAGATTTGCTCTTCTAGAAGTTAAGGCGCTGTTATTTAATTTACTGCTCAATTTTGAGATAGTTCCTACGAAAAAGACTTCGATTCCCTTAGTATTATCTAAAGATTTTTCACAAATTCCTGATGGTGGATTTTGGCTAGGACTGAGACGCATTAAGACCTGAATATCATAGTTTTAATTATATGTGTAAAAAAAGATGAATATATTTCCAAACCAGGGGCAATAATATATTAATTTAATGTAAAAATAAAAAGCTGTCCTTTTCACTTTATAATTACATTTTATTCCTCAAAGGGGAGGGGGACATGTTTCGACTAGGATGCGCATCGAACATCGATGTTTACAAAACATCGATTTTAAGTAAAAACATCGATGTTTTTATATCGATATTACTTTTGCGATGTTTTTTTAAATCGATGTTTCCAATTCGATGTTCAGGACTATTTATATTTGTATATTTTCTCAACAAGTTGAAAATAATGAATGACAAATCTATTTTTTGTAAAAATTAGCCTATTTGCTTTATTACATTTTTCAATTTAAACTCGACTCGGGATACTACATTACTATATTAAACTATCACTGTCGCCATCTATTAGTAGGTATAGGAAAACTGTTAGCTTAATATTTTGAAATGTTTTCAAGTTACTCTTATTATTAAGTGTGTTTCTTTATATTTTGAAAATGTTTAATACTTTTAGTTCATTGGCTGTTATTTTGTGTTTAAAACAAGAATATTATAAATGATATTTTAAATAACGTAATATACATGTTAAATATGAGACTTTTAATATTTCGTAAGTGTTAGGTTCCTGTATTCAGTGAATGTATCAATGCAATTTACTGTGAAAACAATGAAAACAAGTATGTCAATATAAAATGCCAAAACATCGATATTTTAAGAAAACATCGATGTTTTCATTCCGATTTTTTGTAATATCGATGTTCTCTATCGATGTTCGACATTGATGTTAACATCGATGTTTTTCTTACGATGCGCATCCTTAGTTTCGACTGTAGGACAGTCATCATCAGCCTAAATATAATAGTAAACAACCATTAATACATGTATTTTTCTTAAAGTCTTTCACCTTTAGACTTAACCAAGGAAGATAAAGTAAGTAAAGGGTTAGTCTAAAGATGAAAGACTATAAGAAAATACATGTATTAATGGTTGTTTACTATTATATTTAGGCTGATGATGACTTTCCCAACAGTCGAAACATGTGCCCCTTCCCTTTGAGGAATAAAATTTAATTATAGTGGTGAAAGCAAGCCATTCTGTAACTACTACACCACAGCAAAATGGACTACCTTTAAAACTTATTAATTATATTGTTTACTAAACATCCAAATCTATTATTTGTACGTCATTTACGAATACACTAATTTTTTTACGTGACGAAAAAAATGAAAATTTTATCCTGTGGCCACGTAAAATGTGACTTTTTATCAGAATATTTGTAGTTTAAAATAAAATCAATAAAACATGTATAGGTTTTGTAATGTTTGTTTTATTGAGTATTGAATCTGCTTATACATTTAAGGCTTACCCTGTAGAAGTTACCTGTTGAACTAAAATGGCTACCATTAAAAAAAATATATCTAAACTATATAAGTATTTAAAAATTAGGCTTTTAAAAGCTGCTTTTAAATTGTAAATAAATTATTTAAAATTGGTTACGTTCTAACCCCTTCTACATTTTAACCCAAAAGTGCTTACAACTATGACAGCCATTTTAAATTTATAACGTGTATATCATATTTCCTTAAATTAGGTAACATGTTATATCATTTCGATATAATTTGATGGTGTTAACTTAAAAACTCTTTTTATCGCTAGACTTAAATATATAAAGCGCATATTTGGTAAAAATTTAGATATACTGAATGCTTTTAAGAGTTGCATTACTTTTTACTAACCCAGTATGTATTATCATGTTTCATATCATAAAAATATACCGGGTGTGCCATTGAAAATAAAAACCTTAAGGTCGTTTCTGGCTTAACCGGAACAACTGATGAGATAATATACACCTATGTATCCAATTTTAATATTTAAAAATATTAGAAAGGTATTGAGGCCAGAGACACCAGGTATTTAAGGTACATATTTTCAGAAACTGTTAAACCGATTTTAAAAAAGGTAGGCGTGTTAAAGAGAGAATTTGAAGCTTAAAAATAAAAATCTACGTGGTTAAAGATTTTTTTATGCATGTACATATTGTACATGTATATTAATTTCAAGACACCCTGTATAATTTCTAGTAATAAAAATTGTAGGCGATTGTACACTTAATATTCTAGCACTCTAACATAATATACAAAGTCAAGCGTAAGTAAGGTAGGGTATATTGAAATTTTATTTTTGTCAAGAATTTTTTAAAAATCCATTTCACTATATAAAGTGTTAAAAATAGGAATTTTTTTTTAACGCTTCGAAGCTTTAATTTACACTTTGAATTAGTGTTTTGTTTTGTGCCTGCATCAATTTATGCAATCTAACAGTAAACGACGACATCAACTGAACCAAACGGTCAGTTTGTCAGTATTTTAGTTCATGTGTCACTAGTTTTAAAATTTGACAGTTGGCAAATAAATTTAATAGAAATTGTTGAAAATTATTAGTAATATAATGAATTT